>BOSO01025813.1:0-47030 GCA_018403395.1 Gorsachius goisagi | reverse complement strand
GGGGGTATTTAAAAGGTATGTAGACGTGGTGTTTAGGGACATGATTAAGTTGTGGACTTGGCAGTCTTAGTTTAACAGAAGGGCTTGATGATCTTAAAGGTCTTTTCCAACCTAAACAATTCTATGATTCTATCACCAGCTGTAATATTATTACTCTAAATATGTATTTATCGATTTAACATATTTTAACTGATTTTTCAAATGGAGAATCATATTGATTTTTACAAATTAATATTTGGAGCACCTTTTGAAGATATTGTAAGTAAGTGAAAGTCTAAAAGCCAGATTCAGTAAAACATCTGGTGAGAAATTCTTCTCTGGAAAATTAAGAAATCCGCAAATTCAATATGTCACAGTATTTCAAGGTCTTTTATAGCCATCAGAGGGAAAAAGACTTTTAAAAGGCACAATTCATTTGACTTTAATTATGTACTGTAGGACGAAATGAATCACACACCAAAACAGCCTCTTTTTTCCACCAACTAAAGAAGAAAGGGAACTCTACCTGTTTCATTATGGTTAAGACTTTACAGAGGAGACTTTAGTGACTGGACTTAACTGCATAAACGTGTCTTTAGCACCATTTGAGATGATCTTGGGTATCTGAGGTTAACTACTCAAGCTGGCAGATAGACCACATGACTTCTGCCATTCTGAACTGCCCACTGGAAAGCAAACAGTATATTCAAGGGCATCTTAAATAACATTAAACGTCTGAGTTTAAGCAAATTAATTTAGCCTTTGAAAACAGTTTCAAAAGCAAAAATTAAAATGGTCAGTTAAACAAAATGGTGACGTCATAGAGGAAATTAAAAATCTAAGAATTTCCACCCCTCTTAAATTTTTTGCATGCTACGCTTTTATGTAATGAAGAATCACAAGGCAAATAGCACATTCCTTACACAATAAGGAGACGAAGACTTCCTGGGAGCATTTCATAAACTGGAGATAAAAACAAATCCCTGGAGTTGCCATTCCTCCATTACAGAATGATGATTTAAGTGGACCTCAGATTTATTAAAGACATTAGTTTTGAATGCACCTTTTTATTGTTTAATTGTATTTTTTGCTATTGTGGGGGTCTTTTTGTGCATGCGGTTTTTTTCTTGTACTGGTGATTCTGGAAGTTTAAATAGGTACAAAATGGGCATCTCAATCTGAATAGGTATCTAAATTCTTTTGTGCTCAGTAGATAGCTATGGGGAAATAAAAAATGCAATTCATTTAACAATTAACTTGCTTGAAGCTCTCTTTACATCCCTTCATTGGCACTGGTCATGACAATCTCTCTGGCAGGCACATGACACAGTTTCAGCACAGAAGTTGTGTTTGACTTTCTCACGAGCTGTAGGGGTACTCTACACAAGGCATAAACAAAGATTAAATTAGTTTCACGAGAACTCAGAGTGATATTCTGGGGGAGGAAGACAAAAAAACTCATGTATCAGGATATGTGCCAGCATAGGCCATCAAGGAACTCCATTTCTAGCCAGCCTCCAGTAACCTCTACCCTTTGAACCTGATGATAAAGTCAGTTTTTCACCCGTCTGGTAGTCTACCTATCCGGACCATCCAGACTAGAAAAATGTTGTTGTGGAAGACCATGCCAAAAACATTGCTAAAGTTAACATAGAAAAAATCTGCTGCTCTCCCCTCATGCACAGATCTAGTCACTTCATCACAAAAGGCAATCAGGCTTGTTGTGCATGATGGTAAATCCATGCTGACTGTTTCCAGTCACCTTCTTCCCATTCATGTGCTGCAAAATGGCTTCCATGAAGGCTTACTGCATGATTTTCCCAGGGACAAAGGTGGGAATGACTAGCCTGCAGTATAGTAGATTATTCTGTTAAATATGAGAACTTTAAAATTACTCTTAAAATACTCGTGCTGCCATGTTTTGCAAAGAAGAATTTTGAACTAACTGTAATACATTTACATGATTCTGAATGACATCTGGAAGACAAAATTGCAAAATTGCAATTCCTTAATTCTCCAGAGAGCATAGGAAAGAACTTCTGTGTTGTACTGAGAATTCCATTTGTAAAACTCTAAAAAAAATTAAATAAAATAAAAACATATTATACCATATTGACTAAGCATAGTTAACAAAACAAAACCACAAACAGATTCCAGAGTGGTCATAGTTTCTACGTAAGAGAAGTTTTACCAAATCTGAGCCTATTTTAATATCAGGAGCAGTGTCATTAAGCTCTATTTGTGCAACTTTAACATTTTTATGGGAATAAAAATCACTAAATTAAAGTGTTATTTAAATGCATTATAACCTTCTTAAAATAAGCAGAGATCATAGTTTTTAAATGCTTTTAATAATACATTTCCATTTTATTCACAAAAAACTAGTAATGAAGGGTTTAACTTTGCATGATCACACCTGTAAACATTAGTGATCTGAAAAAGATAAAACATTTCATAGGCCTAGCAGGATTTGGAAACTATGCTTCCACAGTAACATCAGGCGTACATTTAGTTACAAAAAGACATACTGATTTAAAACAGGGATGCCATATTGAGAAGTTGAAATTCAAAAGATCTTTAGGCATATAAAAATTTAATATAGAGTAGATGGAGACAGGGTTTCTTCATGTAGGTAGCTGAGATTGCTGACTATAAAACATTGTGCTGCATTTATGCTTTAGGAAATAGAAATGCTAGTACAAATTTAAAAAGAAAAATGTCTGCAAACAGTCTCTTTCTCTGATTTAAAAGAAATCAGACCCCTTTTAGTGAATAAAGACTGTCCTCAAAAAAGCGCTAACTGGCTAACATAGAAAGATGATCACTCAGGCAAAGAGTATGATGAATCTTTTTTCCTGTAGCACCTGAGTACTAACTTAACGTGAGCTGATGCATAACAGAACAAATTGCTTTTGAATTGCTGATGTATAGGTACCAGATCAGAGTTAATCTGTGTTGGAGATGCTTCTCTCTGATTCCCATATCAACACAACTTAAAAGGAACTTTTCTTAACGCATATTTGAAAGTCTTCTGTGGTGCTGTTAGTATTCTATTTCTGTTTTCAACTTTCCTAACAGCTTCTTCTTATTTTCCTGAAAAACATTCTTTATTTCTAATGAACATATTTACTCCATTGCCTCTCCAGATTTATTGTTTTCAAAACTGCTAGCTCAGTATTGGATACTTTTGGATACATACTTTTGGGTTTTTTTCCTTCCCTGATAGTGATGCAAATTTCCAGTTAGTTGTTAGTACAATAATACAATTTAATTTTCTTGGCAGATATCAGGTCAACTCCAAAATTTCCATATTTCATGGATTTTTCCTACTTTTTTACAAACCTCTACATTTTTATTCAGTTTTAATATCACTTATTTTGGCACTGCACTGGCCTGTAAATCTGATTGCAAATTCAACACAAATTTAAATAAATTTTTGTTTTGTTTGTTTGTTTAAAGCTACTGTTCCCTTCATTTTCTGCTGCGGTGTTATCAATTACTGTTATTAAGAAATCCTTTAAGTAAACATTCCTGCTATACTCCTCTTTGCCCATGCTGCTCACACTCTGCTGGTGCTTGGAAAATATTGTTTCTTTTCTGTCTGGACAGTTTTTCATCTGGTACTTCAGTCTGGGCAACTCTATTTGGTGTTTTCTACAGGCTCAGTATTTGATGATCTGATATAATTTCATAAACATTGTATCCTAGTTTTCTCATCTGAGTCCATCTGGGATTCCCAAGACATCAGCATAATGCTGATAAAATGACCTGAAGTTTGCAGAAGATTGTGGCTTTTCTGGAGTGGCAGATGGAAGTGAGCTGGAATACCTTAAAGTATCTAAAACTTCATTATGTTCCTATGTCTAGACCACTGAATCACACTCTAAGTTCTCCATATCTTTCTCTCCTGGATTATTTTGGATTTAAAATTTATAATGACAAAGCTGTATCTGATCTCCATAAACTTCATTGTATAGTGGATGGTTTCCTTGCTTAGAAAATACTGATCAAGATCACATCCTGATTTTTTATTTCAACAATTACATACCTTATTAGTCTTTCTTATTTGTAAGCTTAGTTCTTCTGGATAATTAAAAAACTTTTTTTCAGATTTCTTCAAATCTCTTTAAAGCACAATGTTCTATATTGGATATTAAGGGATGTTGCAATCAACGGTCACCTGGCTCCAGGGTCTGTGGATTCCTCCTGCCTGGTTGCTGGAGACTAGCCCAGAGACCCAGGTTGCTGGTCTAACTGCTGCTTTCCCATTTCCAGATTCAGCTGGTAGCAAAACTGAACATGTATCCCAGAGACAGACAGATAGACACACACACACACATGCAGAGAGGACACTGACACGGTCAGTCACACAGCCTGCCACAGACAAGGTGCTGCCTTCAACAGCACCTACACACAGGACTCATATCAGACACAAGCCCAGACAGCCACATCCCCTCCTCCTCTTGGGCTGGCAGAAGCAGAAGGTCACTGGTGCCACACACACATATCACTCTGCAGGTTCACAAGCACATGTGCATTCACAGATCCCACGAGCCTGGCAAAACCTGATAATCCTGATAACCCTGCCCAATCCCAGGCATCCTACTTGCTGACTCACCCGTCTTGAAGTTTTCCAGCAAACACACACACAGAGTTTCGGGAAGATACAGACAGCCACCCCCAGCAGCTGGCACCAGGTACATGTACTTATACCTGTAGTCCCACTCCAGCTGCTGGCTCTGATCCCCTCGCTCGCCTCAATCATCCCTGGTCCCCCCAGTAGGTGGTTTTTGGTCTGCACACTGTTCCCACCCCAGTACCTGGGGCTAAGGCACTCACTCATTCCAGTTGCTGGCACCACAGGCTGTGGACACCTACCTCCCTGGTGTGACTCCAGCAGCTGGCACCAAATCCACTAACTCTGGTCACAAGTGTAGCTGCCACTGAGTCCTTGCAGCACTCTCACACATTGGATAGAGAGGGGGATTACACAGAGACATAGTTAAGAACAGTTTTAGTAAAATAAGACAGACTATGTTTTGGTTGTTGTCTCCTCCCTTTTCTTATCATCCCAATTTAACAAGATACTCGATTTGATGATCTGAAATAAACATTCTCACACTTTGCACACCTTTATCAATTGGTGCAACTGCCAAGGTTTGGTTCTTGTCATTGTGAGAGCGTGCACTGGAGAACCCTGCAATACATCTTCTCTCCCTCCTGGTATCCATATAGGACAAAGCCCTGAAGGGAACTCTAATAGAAATGGCAGAAGATGGCATTATTTCTCACAGACATCTTTGGCAGTGTAACAGGATTGTGTGGATGCAGCATAGTCAATAGATGGAAACAGAGGCCTTTTAAAATATCCAGTAGGAGTACAGCTATTTGCTTAGACTTAGCTAAAATGAATCTTTTTCTGAAACTGTTTAGACAGCTACAGTCTGCCCTTTGATCATATGTGAAACTTCTTCAATTGGGTAAAAAGGGAATCCAAAATTTAAAAATAAGTTCAGTGCCTAAGTTCAATTACATTGGATCCCATCCTCTGCCCCTATGTTATAATGCAAATAGGATTAGCTCTATTAAAGATAAAAAATAAGTTTCTTTGATTTTTCTTATGAATTTCTTAGAAACTTTCATATTTTTTGTGCATTCCCTCCAAAGAGGAGAATTTGGTTCCATGTAGCAAGCAGCAGTTTTAAAAAAAAATGATCTGCAGTTATGAAGAGTACAACTGCTTTTCAGTTTAATGTAGCTGAAATACACAATTAACTGGGACATGCTTTGACTGAATCCAGATATTCACAGAAGACAAGTTAAAGACATCCTAAAAACCTATTCTTTCATGAATGATATTGCATCAGGCTCATGTTTCTCTGTAGCTTAATTGTGGCATACAATTTATTTAAGAAAACACTTCTGACACTGTTAAGCTTTAATAAAATAAAGAAAAGTTTTCTCATTTTTATAGAATAATGAGAAGATTTATATTGTAGTACCAACTATCAATCACAATTAGGTTTCTAAATAAGGTCCATGCTAACAATTTGTAAGTAGTAATAACAGGAGTTGTCATTCATAGGGTGTTGTCTTTATATTAATTTTAAAAAAAAGTCCTAGAAATCTCCAGACTGTAACTACTAACCCCCTTTATGGATAGTACACTGATACCTAGGGAAGTTAATTGGTTTGCCTCAGGACATACAGTCAGTAGCAGAAGTAACATTGATTCAGTTTCTAGTCTATAGATATACTACACTGCCGTCTTCCTCTCTTGATAGAAAGTCTCTCTTTGAACAAACTTCCGCCTTATCTGTATTTTGAATTTTCAGGATAGTTCAAACACTGAGCAATAGGTACTCTTGCTACATTCATATTACTAAATGAAAGAATACTGAGAAGCTCTGGAGCTGGACTACCCCCTCTGCTTTAATTGGGCTTCTCCAGCTTGGCCATTCCAATATAAATCTTAAGCAGTATGGATACCAACCAGGCTTCACGACTTGCCCTTGGGGCCTTTTTATTTCTATTCAGCAATGAAATCACAGCTTCTGAATTCAAATTTCATTCTGGTAAATTCAGTACTAAAAATTATGTTGATACTATGTGAGCATAATCAAGAGTCTGCATGATAATGCTGTTAAAAGCTGTATCCAAATAGAGCAAAAATGTTTGCAATGTGTTCCTGGTTTATGTTACAGCAGTCCTTTCTGTGCTGTCAGGATTTTCTTTGCATGGGTACCATGTTGTGTGTTTGGATAACTAGAAGCTGGTGTGCATCTGGCTCTTGATCTAGCTTGGGTTTGGGACATAAGCAGTATAAATCCCATCATGAGGGACCCTGTAACTGGTTCTTGGTCCACCACTTCAGACACATATTAACTGTATTATTTTAGAAAAGTAATGCAATGGTCAGTATGGTCATTGAGATAAAAATGTATCTGGTAGTTTCAATAAATGCAGAGAAATGTTACTTGGAGTGCCTATTATGTCTCAGAGCAAGATTAAGCTATAAAAACTATAATGTTATACACGGGGCTATTCTAGCCAGCCTGGGAATCCAGAGCCTGGAATCAATTATAATCTCAGATTGTAAGTAAATCCATTTCTTGCTTTGGTGATGACAGTAAAAAGCTCAAAAATGTGAGACATAAAAGACTGTAAAAATATAACTATTTTCTGAAAATATATTTAAAATAAATGGGAAATATAATTATTTTCAGAGATGTAGTCTTTGAAATACTAGCTACTTAATATCTTTTAACAGGATATAATTTCTATTACTTCCTAGCCATGAGGAAGAACATAAAAAGTAAAATTAGTGCATAACATAGAGACAGCATTACCTCCTAATTGTGCATAAAAATACTAGGCTTGGGGCTTCTACTATCACTGCTGAGCATAGACCCATAATTGCTTTCACATGTAGCTGTTTTTCCTGTTTCTCCAATCTGAAACAGGTCTGGACCTGAAAGCAGGTTATCAGGTAAAAATTATGCTGTAGTTTGTCAAATCAACCTGTACTTCACTGTTTCACATCCAAAGGGCATTCAAAGTCAGCATAGTTAACCGAGCAAACAGTGTGGAGAGAAAGAAGTTAAATTTACCTTCTGAAGTACAAAATGCCATTTTTTTTTTCAGAAAAAAAGAAAAATAATCAGTGAAACAAACCAGTAAGAATTCTCCAGACCACACACAGTTGCTTGGAATCTTACTAAAGGAAAACTAGTGAGAACCAGATAATAAAGAACTGGTAAGCTGGATCTGAAGTGATGTATAATAATTGTTGAATTCTGCAAAAAATATTCCATAGAATTCTTTTTGCACAAATGCTTTTTGACTGCATTATGAGATGTAAAAGGAAGACTTGTACTGGAGACAAGACAGAGGAGTCATAAACAGCCTGAAATCAGTGGCAAGAATCTGTGATTTCAGTGGATATTAGGTTAAACTCATTCAAGAGGGAGGAAAATGGAGGATTCTCAAGCCACAGGGATGGAAAAGTATGGTTATACTAACTATTTGATACCTTTCTATACCTAGCTAGCAATTTGTTGTTAAATTAAAACATATCAGAAAGACATCCAATACTTTTTTAAAAATTGTAAGTCACGGAAAAATTCCCATACCTTTAGGATATCTATTCCAACATTAATTGCTTTCACTGTGAAAGGTTTATATTTTATTTCTAGTACAAACTCTGCTTACTTCAGCCGGAGGCCATTACATTTTATAATGCTTTCCCTGATGATTAAAAAAGATCCTTCCATTTTCAATGGAAACCTCCTTGTTCAGAGGTCTATCCTACCCACTATAAATAGATCCTCTAACTATTCTATATATAGTGCACATTATATATCAATTTTTTCAAGCTCCTTTTTGATAAGTAGATAATGCTCCTATTTTTAGGCCTGCTCAACTGTGTTTAATTTTTTTACAGCTTTCTTAAAATACAGACATATGGTACTCAAATAATGACTTAATCAATGCTGTATAGCATTTCACTGCTTAGTATTTGTCTTTTTATTAGGAAAATGACATACTCGATATTTTTGCTACAGGAAACTTGGTGTAGGCTCGTATTAATCTGGTGATGAACAGCATTCCAACATCCTAGTCAGACTGAATCTGACCAGGTTAATTACTTTCCAGGATGCTTATCCACTCTTCATAAATTCATATAGATTTTTTCCCAGACAATGTGAGACACTGATATTTATTAATTTGTTTTTAATTTTAAACATAAATTAACTTTTTCACCTATTCATATCCTCAAATCAGTAAAAAAAAGCCTTATGCAAGAGAAATCACAGAAATATTTCCCATCTATAACTGAAATGGATAGATATTAAAAAAAAAATATATGTGAAAGCATAAATCCATTTCTAACTGGTGGGATTACAAAGAAATTTTCCCTATGAGTAAATTACTCTGTAATTGTCTAATATGGGATTTGTATACAGCTGGTACCAGCTAGAGGCAGGAGACAAAATGAGAAAACAATGTATCAGCTAATTAGTATTCCAGTTTTATGAAATGATATGCCAAAATTTAACTTGAAGAGGAAATTTAATCAAAGTCCTCCTGAGACTTTATAAGCAGATGGGAATTTTGCTGTTAGAGCCTGCTCTGAAAGTCAGAAGCAGAGCTGATGTCCTAAAAGAACGCTTGCTCTACATGGCAGACCAGGGCTTCAGCATGTTGCAGCATAGTTACCCCTACATTTCTTTCTTTTCTGGGTAAATGGAATGAGAATAAGAACTTATCCTTTTTTTCTTGCACAGCTTAAAATGTCTGTTTTCTCAGATCACTGTAATCATGGTATCCACATTTGCATTTTATCTTTTGATCTAACCAGAATTCTTTAGCAGCATTTTATACAGCAAGAGTCATTTAGAGAGTCTAGTCAGTTCCTGATGTGCTACACAGCAAGTATTTCTTTTCTAAAGATGTTATTTGACATCTTAAATGTGTAATATTCATTCTCTTTGCTAGCTTTCGCTAGCTAAATTTTGTCAGCTTGAAAAAAGTTCCTGAAGAAAGTGTGTCTGTTTTGACTGCAGATTCATGTTGGAATTGGAATTGTTCCTAATTCTGTTGATGCTGTTTTAATAAAATAAAATCTAATCTTCAAAACAAATGTTCTTATTTATTAAAATATATATTGATGCACATTGATAAATCTATCTTTTGCTATACCATTACAGAAGCTACATCTGTAAAGCAGATGAAAGACACTAGTTCTAGGACTGTTCAAAAGTTTGGTGAATTTCTAAATTCTCATTATCATCATCCATATTGCCCTTGTATGCTGACTAAATCTGATTTCAAGAAGGATCACACACGATATCTCTCCATCGTCATCTGCATGGGATAACATTCATTTGCATACTGTAAATGCCTAAATTTAGGTGTCAAATTATACATCTCTATAGGTGAGCTGCATGTCAAAGTGCCTAATACAGTCAAAGGAGATCAAGGGTTTTATTTGTTGCAATTGTAATCTGAGATACTCTAATATCCAAGATAGTTGGATAAAAAAAATTTCCAGGTTCCTAAGGGTGGTGGGTTGACCTTGGCCAGCTGCCAGACCCCCACTCTGATGCTTTCTCACTCCCCCTCCTCAACTGAACAAAGGAAGAAAATAAGATGAAAGAACTCATCATTTGAGATAAAGACTGGGAGGTCACTTACAAATTATTGTCATGGGCAAACCAGACTCAACTTGGGGAAAATTAATTTAATTTATTGCCAATTAAAATAGAACTGGAAGTTGAGAAACAAAGACAAAACCAAAAACAACTTCCTCCCCAAGCCACTAATTTTTCCCAGGCTCAACTTCACTCCTTTACTCCCTACTCCCCTACTTCCTTGCCTCAAGTGGGTCAAGAAAGGGCAGGTAACAGATGGGTATGGTGAGCACATAACTGCTCTTCTCTGCTACTCCTTCCTCCTCCCACTTTTCCTCATCTCATTTGTGGCTCCTCTACATGATTTACAGTCCTTCAGGATAAACTTCTTCCAGCATGGGTGCTCTATGGGCCATAGTGCGGATATCTACTGTGATGTGATAGCTCCACAAGCGAAGTGAAATACCTGCCAATCTCCATGGGCTGCTGTTCCTGTCAGGAGAACCTGCTCCGTCATGGGCTCTTGACAGGTGTCAGTTCCTTCAGGAAATATCCACCTGCTCTGGTGTGGGGTCCTCCAAATGCTGCGGTGTGGATATCTGCCCTGGTGTGGCCCTCTCCATGGGCTGAAGGGGAATATCTGCTCTGGAATCTGTAGCACACCCTTCCCCTCCTTATTCTCTGACCTTGGTGTTTGCAGGATTATTTTTCACACTTTTTTTCCCCTCACTCTTCACTGCCTGTGCAGTATTTTGCTTTTTCATTAACACATTTTCCAAAAGGCACCACCAACTTGGTTAATGGGCTCAGTTGCAGTAGGGCCTGTGCACTCAGCTGGAACTGGCTGTGTTTGGGCAGCCCCTGGCCTCTTCTTACAGAGACCATCCCTGGAGCCTACCCCCACCTAAACCTTGCCACCTAATCCCAATGTACTATGTACAGTCAGCTGTATCAAGTTTCTACTAACACAGTCAACGGAGTTTACAGAGCTTTCAGATCATAAAACCTATGTGTCTCCTTTAGCTGAATAGCTCTCTGCACTCAATGACTGATTCATTCACCTAAACGGAGTTATTTAATGCCTTCTAGCAGTCCTTAGGGTATTCCTGGCTGATATTCAGATGCTGCTCTGAAAAGATGTGGGTCTTCTCTAAGTCCTGTGTGAGATTTGCCAGCCTTTTGCAGGTAATGGAGATATCATGTTTCAGATGACACTGAGGGCCTGACCACTGATTGTACGGAAGAGATTCAATTTGTCTGCCTACATGCAGTCATTTAGTGCCACCTGCTATGTCTTAGGATAACCAAACATCTGGACAGGCTGGCAAATATTTTTCAAAATGACAACAAGCTTTTGATATTTTGGAGAGACTGCTGGAAGCCAGGTGGGATAGCCCAGAAAAACTCTAAGCACTGCTGTTCAGGCAAATGAATCCCATCATGATCTTAAGGCAGAATCGGTTGCGTAAGCACAATCATTTAATTTTGCCTAAATCTTCTCATCGGCAGCAGCTGAGTGAATCACCTAGAGCCATTTCTGACCTTTATGATATCCAAAGCATTTGTATGAGACTTACAGATATTTTACAGGACCCACAGGAAACTCATCACATTCCGGAAGGCAGGACGAAGACAGACGAGACATGCTGAGACATGTAGACACTTGTAGGCAATGGAGTACTTCCTTATATTAAATTTGACTCATCTTTTTGTATGACAACCATATATTGTCCTCAATGCTTCATTGATATTACATTCAAATAGAAAACAGAAGGTAGACTAGCCACCCTCCTCTCATCTCTCTTTCATTGTTTTACCTCTAGCCTGCAAAACTGCCCTGTGATCAACAACTGTTGTGCAGCCGTGAAGGTCAGCACGGTTTTAGATGCTCCTCTGGTGTAATGAATAAACACAGCTGAATTAATAGAGCTAAATCAATTACACTGGATTTAGATAACTGACTCCATTTCTAATTTCTAAACACTGCTATGTATACAGTGCCAACACTCAGTAGCGTATTTATATTTTGTATTTCATATTTTACTGATGTGCAGCTTCATGAATATACTGATCATCTCATGTAAGGCAATAAAAACATAAAAGCTATTTTCATCTGTATCCATAGTAGTTCTATTTCTGTTTGTCCATATATTTACAGAGATAACAACAATCAGGATTTTCATACTAAAGTATTGTTGAACTAAAAAACCTTAATTGTAATCAGTGTGAAAGAACCTGATGAATAAACTCTCATATAATACAAACACAGACTCTCTTTTTATTCCTTTTATATAGAATTATTTTTATCCTTGTATTTGTGGTCACTGGCATGATGACTTATGAATTGTACTGATACTATTACCAATGTGCACATGCAAGATTTCTGCACTGCAACTGGGTGCAGGCACAATTTCTTTCCCAATGATTAACTTACAGCTGTCCTAGAGAAGAGAAATTCTGAAAATCTTAAGATAGTAAAGAGTACTTCAGAAAATTGTCTCTTTATTTTTTTTTATTAATTAGACATCTCACATTCCTGTATGTCTCTAAAGCCTGCTTTCTAATTTGGTATACAACATTTTGGGCATACTCATGGTGAGTTTGATTTTGAAATTAGTAATTACTAATAACTTGTAAGGATAAGGTCAAAGGCAATTTTCTCTCTCTAGTTTTAGTTCTAAGAAAGAATGAATTCTGAAGAAAAACAACAGTCAAGAAATAAATTTTTTTTGTAGCCTTTTCATCTCAAGCCCTTGATCACATGAAACACAGCACTGATTTTTTTCCTGAAACAATTTTTTACTTAGACTTCCATCACAGAATCTTTTTGTGTGTGTGTTTGACAGCAAAAAGGGACAATTTACTGAAAGCAAACTAATATAAGGTCTCACCTTATTTCTGTCCACTGTGCAAAATAGCTTTATTAATGCTTTCAGTCAAATCAGATGCACTGGTGTAATCTTTAACCCACTTATATTCTTACAGCTTCATGGAAATATATGTTTTGGTAAGTCAGTTGATTTAGGTGCCACAGCTATAAGACACTGCAATGCACAGACTATCCTTAATAGTAACCAAAAATCCATGAAGAAGAGGACACGTTGTAAAGTATCCTAACTATTGTGTTATTTTCAGCATGATGTTGCAGATTTCTAGTTCTGTTTAGGGAAGAAACCTTGTATGGAAAGAAGCTTCATTTACGACTTTGATTCTGTAAAGATAAAAGACATTTATCAGCTCTGTCATGGGTCTTCGAACCATTAGCCAGACTGACTTCTAATACGGATATCTGGATATTTTATTCTGCCTTATAATATGTAGTCCTTAGGTCCCAGATAATTTTGTATTATCTATTTAAATCTTTCTATTTTTTTTTTTGTCTCTGGTTTGGGTTTCCTCATGTTTTATTATTTGTTGTCTTTTAACATTCATTTCTTCCAGTGACAATGAAATTACTTTTTTTACTTTTAAGTGTTACCGCATTTACATACAAATACGCAAGATTTTCTCCATTGCCAACTGGCATGCATTATAAATGAAAATAAACCCCCCCATATTTAAAAATCTAATTCAACTGTAGTATAATCTTAGGCAATCTACATATATCGGTAGCATAATCTTTGTTGCTGTACATAGGGAATGGGATCAACAGATCAGTACAGGTGTATATTTCAGTGTGAGGAGATCATTATCCAAATTCCACTGAGTCTACTGATCACAGTGAGATAATTTCCTTAGGCAGGGTAGGGTTTTCCATAAGCATCTTATGCCATTTAACACCCCATGACATCTCACCTGGATTTAACTGCCACTTCAGAAAGACGTGGGTAGTCCTGTGTTGTATCTGCCAAGTGCATGTGGATTTCACAGATGCCTGAGAGCACCTTGTTTAGGGAACTGACATATTTTCCTTAACTGCTTTGCTGCTAATGAGAGCTTAGACACCCAACCTGCACACAGACACCTAAATTTAGCTGCCTAAACCTAAGCCCACCTCCTAGGTGGTAGACAGTGGAATCCCATCCATAACTGGAATAAGTGTTACACTCGAAATCCTGTTATGGGCTAAAAGGGTCATATTATGTATATAGAGTTGAGAATTTACTGCAAGTCAGAATTGTCTATTTCAGACAGAAATGCCTCATTTGTAATAAATTTGACTACTTGTAAAAGAAAACTTCCTGGTATTGGTTTTGCACTTATCCCAGTGTCACCCTGACTCCTAAGGGTGCCGGGAGAAGCGGGGTGTCCACAGTAGGTGGGACCCTGTGGCCTGGCACCCCACAAAGGGTTGTTATGTCCTTCCGCCCCTGGGGTCTTCCAGGCCGTTAACCCCAAGTAAGCAGCAGCTCCCACCAGGAGGACAGTCACTAGAAAGTGGGGGGGGGGGAGTGGAGGGAACAAGCTCCAACCCCAAAGGCTGCCCCTGTCCCTGAGACAGACCTGTTCTGCCTCTGCTCCTGCTCCTGTCCCTGTCCCTGCCAGGCCATGTCCACTGCTGGGGGCTTCAGTGGGTCGGGGTGGGTGAAGAGGAGGAGGGCACAAGAATTACAAGAAACACCAGATATTACGTCTTTCTAGTTACTTCTTTTTGAGTAAATAGCTGCCATTGTATACAGAACTATTATGTTCAACAAAGATCCTCTTGTTCTTACAGAAATGCAAAAAACCCACATAGTCTTGAGGTAGATGGAAAAAACCTCAAGTGACAATACAGCCCAGTGACTAGGGAACTAGAGAGAGTGAGCCTGAAAACCTTGATCTATTCCTGTCTGTGCCATTTATCTCTTTTATATGGCGAAAAAGGATTCTGCATTTAAGTACTGAAGTTAGAGCATATATAATCATAAGAAACAGCCTACATAAAGACTCCTCCAGAAAGTGTTTTCAAGCAACTGAACAGAGTTTAGGCTGCTGACACAGGCATGTAAAATTAGATTGCTAAAACATATGGTGTGAATATATTTATCAACTTTCAATTTTGCTGCTTTCCCTTAATTTTTAGTGCAACCATTAATGGCCTCTATTCCCTGGAGCATATGTAGCTAAACCTATGTATGTTTTATTTGCCTAATGGGGGACTGAAATTGAATCTAAGCATACAAATTCCAGGCTGAGAGCCTGGGACACTGCAGTAGCTGCAAATCTGATGGGCATCTCAACCCAATGAGCATCACATTTAAGGATGGAACATTTATTGCTGCACATTTGCCACTGTTTTGACAATGCCAAGCACATCAGTGTTAGCTATACCTAAGCAAATTATGAGTACTTGTGTGCAAATCACCAAAGGGCCTGGTATTTTTAGAGGATGTCCAATGATGTCAAAAGGCTCAGACTTTTTGTAATTTTATTATCAGAACTTTCTAATGCACTTAGAATTATAGGTAATTTAATTCAACTGCATCTTTTTACTGAATTTTTTTTTTTTTTTTAACAATGGAAAACATTTTCAGGAAGTACTCAGTTCCCACATCAGCCTGGGACAATTGAAACTCAACTATGCTGGGACAATGTTCTGATTACCAGATTAATAAATGAGCAAGTTGAAATCAGTCTTAATAGTAAAGCTTTTTCACTGTGATTAATATACTTCAAGATACATTTGTTAAAATTAATGTTAAGAAAAAAGGTATGACTAGTACTGTGTAATTAGATTATTTAGCAAGGAGGAACAATGTCAGTCTTAGTCTCTGCTTCTTGTATTATTTCTAAATTTCATCCAGTGTCTGAATCATGATCATGGGATCAAAAGCTACAATCTATGTATTCCTATTGGTAGGAAATCATCCACTCCCTAACTTAAGGAAAGTTCTATAGGGTCATAGAATCCTAGAATCATTTAGGTTTAAAAAGACCTTTAAAAGATCATCAAGCCCTGCTGTTAACCTAACACTACCAAGTCCACCACTTAATCATGTCCCTAAACACCACATCTACATATCTTTTAAATGCCTCCAAGGGTGGAGACTCAACCACTGACCTGGGCAGACTGTTTCAATACTTGACAACAATTTTGGTGAAGAAATTTTTCCTAATATCTAACTTAAACCTCCCTGGCACAACTTGAGTCCATTTCTTCTTGTCCTATTGCCTGTTACCTGGGAGAAGAGACCGACACCCGCTTTGCTACAACATCCTTTCAGATAGCTGTAGAGGGTGATAAGGTCTCCCCTCAGCCTTCTTTTCTCCAGGCTAAATAACCCAAGTTTCCTCAGCCACTCCTCATAAGACTAAAGATATGATTTCCCTATAGTCTCAGGTCTTGAAAATATGCAAGAATGAGGATCCCACAACCAATTTGGGTAACATGTTCTAGTGTCCTGGCAACCTCTTAGTGAAAAAATTTTTCCTAAACTTTGCACTTGATCAGACTCCTGACCCTTGTTATATCTACTAATGCTATGAGAAGAGATGAACTGCAGTGTCTTGGTAACTGTCCTTCAAGTGCTTGCATGCAACTTTTAAATCACCTCTTAGCCTTCTCTTTGTCATAGTAAACAAGCCCAGCTCCCTCTTACACACCCTGTAGGGTATGTGTCATTTTTCAGACTCCCTCAATTTTTTCCATATCCCTCTGTTTCTGGGAGAGGCAAGCAAAAAGCACTGAGTCGAGAAAAATTCTAACTTCCCTTGATTGGCCAGGCAAAATTCTCCCAGTGAATTACAGTATGCCTTATTTGTAAAGTTGTTTTTTATCCATACACTGTTACTCCCAAGTAATTTTCAACATAGCTGGCATTCAGCTAGTTGTTTAGCATGCATTGGTGTCTGTGGTTGTTCTACCCAGGATGCAGAAATTTTTTTTCCTTAAGGAACTTCAAGAGTTTTCCGTCAGCTCCGTCCTTAAGTTTAACATGGTATTTCTAGGTCAAAGATCTGTTATGCATGCTAGATACTACCTCCAAATTAGGTTTGCCTACAGATTTTCTGACTGTACATTTTGTCTCACCACCATGGTTGCTGATAAAGATATCGAACAACATGTGCCCCACTACCAACACCCAAGGGCTCCACCCATTCCCAGTAACAAATAGACATGGATCAATTGTTTTTTATCCTTTCAACTCAGAAGTTAGAAACTTTCCAAAAGTCAAAATATATTAAATCTACCACTGTTCCACTATCCACATAATCATTTCACCATAGAAAACAATTGAAGTTATTCAAACATTATCTGATGTTATTAAATCCCTACAGGTTGAGAGAAATGATCCTTCCACTCTCTTTGGCACCTGTGAAGCTGTATTTATAGTACTGTATCCAGTATGGAGTTCCCTAGCATAACAAAGACAATGCCATACTGAATTGAGTCCTGTGGAAGACTACCAAAGTGGCTGGGAGGCATATACCACAAAAGAAAAGGCTGAAACCTGTGTGCCAAAACCAGAAAGTAAAGGATGGGGGTGTGAGATATCTTATTGTTGTCTACAACTACCTAAAGTGAAGGTATAACACAACAGAGGTAGAGTGATAGGATGAAAAGCAACAGAGACTAGCTGCAGCATGGTAAATTCAAATTACATAGTAAGAAGAATGAAGGTAGTCAAACACTGGAACAGATTTTCTGGAGAGGTTGTGGAGTGTCTGTCTATCCTTGGAGTTATCCAGAACTCAACTGGACATAGCCTTGTGCAACCTGAAATAATGACTTGTCCTTCCAACCAAAATTATGCTGTGATTTTATCTGCCTATTATGTAATTATAGCAAGTGAAATAATTTTGATGACAACTGTATCTTGGTTTACTTAGGCATGATTCATTTAGATTAAGTTTGGATGTCTACAGTTAGATGTTTACATTGATCCAGTCAACCTAAGTTGTCTTTACACTTAATAGAACGAAGGTGTTCTACCTTAAGATCCTACTTGCCTTAATGTGGTTATCCAAAGCAAATTCTGATAACTAGATTTTTAGCTTAGAAGCTCAATTCAGTTGACTAGTGCCATTTGAAAAACCTAGAAACTGCAGTGCCCTCATAGATGTACAGGAGGCTAAACATCTTTTGGACAACTGGGTGAAAACCTACCAGAGTATCGTAGTTTATCTTGAATAATGCTATTTGTCACCAAATTTTGAGATATATCTAAAAAGATGTGCTGTGAAGTAATTTATTGAATATGTGTCCTCTCAAATATATTTTTAAATTATTATTTTAACTTCACTTTTGAGGCAGTAGGATGATCTTTCATTGCAAGAATTTCAGCGCTGTTCAAAAATAAAGCGACTTCCAATAGACTGTCTACTTTAACAGGTCTTTATTTTACTTTTATGGGCTCTTATCATTACTGATTGGCATAGAGACAGCAAACTTCAACAGGATTAAAAGTTTTAAAGCTACTGAGTTGTAGGAAAAAATGTTTAAATAGTTCAGCACATTTCTCAACAAAAAAGCTTTTAAAATATCTTTTGAAAAATGTTTGTACTTATGGGCCTTTAGTGACTAGGAAACAACTATAGATAAGTTTTCCACTTCTAGAAAGAAAATTGCCTTAAAACTTCATTAAAATTTATATTTGTCTGCCTGCCTTGTTAACATTTTATGAATAGGCAAAAGCAGATCCTGAAGATTTTCTTTCCACTGAACAATTTTGTATGAGAACTTTTTGTATATTTTTATAACAAACAAAAAAGTATAAGGCTGGAAAGCTGGAACATACTAGGCAACTACTGCTTACAGTGTCTATATACTTGTAAGTGACCTCAAACCCTCTTCTTTAATCTGGAGATATATTCAGCAAAATTACAAAAAGAAAAGAATAAGCCTCACTTGCACCAATGGAAATCTGGGAAATCATATCAAAGTGATTTTTTTAAAAAAATGTAAATATGAATAGACCAATATATTAATTCTATAATGAAATGTTGTGGACCTCAATGGAAAGAATTTCATATAATTTTATCACATATGACTCTGAAAAACAAATTTCTAGACAATATAATTGTTGGTCTCACCTATTTGTGTTTCCTTTTTGAAATGGTCACATTACTCATTGTTCAATATACATCTATCTACAAAGAGATATTTACTGAAGTATTGTAGCTGTGGCACCAAAAGGATTCAAAATACTGCAGATTTTGTTGTAAATGCTTGAGGTTTTGTTTTGCTTTAAGAAAAGAAGTAAAAAACCCACCAAAACACACAAGACTGACCAAAACAGAATTTTAAACTCTCAGAAAATGCAGAACATAAATTACTTGGCTATAGCTGCAAAAACACCTAGCCAGGCACAATGCTATTAATACCATAACTCATTGCAACTAAAGCAGTAAAATGTTGATTAACTGTAACCTTAGAAACCCGCCCACATCTCCCTACATCTCCCCAGCTCAGCTACCTACAGAAACAAGCAGGTCACAAGTAGACCCTCCCATAATCATCAACACATTTTCCTTTTCATTCCATCACTCCCCCATAATCTGAAGTTTCACTCGTGTTTGTGTAACAGCAAGTCCTTAAAAATTATTCATAGGCAAAGATATGCCTATGCCATAAGAACTACAGCTAGTTAAATGGCAGATTTATCATGTGTAGTCCAATAGAATTAGATAACATGTGCATAAGGCCACTATTTGATCCTATTACTAATTATTCCTGTTTTTTTCATCTTCTTCTATATGCCTAATTCTTTTTTTTTCTAATTTTTATCTCAATTTTTTTAACTGACCTGTGATGACATACGAAAGTCATAGCAACAATTACATGTCAGATTCAATTAACCCCTTTTTGAATATGTATTTCTAGTCTAATTTTCATCAAATTTTGATCTTGACAGACTGATTATTCACAGATTATGCTTGTAATTTAGTACTAATAGATAGCAAAGTATTGCATTTATTAGCTTTTATTTATTATTTTTTATGAAAACAAAACTTGTGGAACGCAGCCCAAAGAAAAGACAATCTTCATAAATCACAACATGTCTTTTGGAGAACAAAACAATTTCACTATGTAAGTCATCCAATGCTGTTATTAAAACTGAGTAATATCTATAGCTACGTAGCCGAGACAGACCTCTGACAAATATTGTTAGGGCTTTCTCTGGCTACTTAGCTCACTTTTCACTCCACTGTGTCAGACACTGCATGGAAAGATTTAAGCTAATTCTCTCAGTCTTCTTCCCACAGTTCTTCATTTGGTGTGTTGTTCCACACGCTTGATTTTCTCTTTTTTCAGTTACAGAAGAAATATTGACAAATATAATGACCGATTTATTATTCAAATATGAATTCCAGAAGTTTTTAAATTTCTCAACTCAGTTACTCTTCTATGATCTTTAGGCTGCAACTCCAACATCAATGACGCTGAATGAAAAGGAAAATTCACCCCTTCAAGGACCACATGCACACAAATGTTTAGTTATCAGTTAAATATTGATTAGATATTTAATCAAATTACTTTTTAAAAGGCACCTAGGTTTGGTCTACACAATCTCTGTATTACTGTATTATATTAGTATATGTAATGCATGTAGTAAATATCAGCCAATGGTACCCAAACAACCTTCATATTAGTCTCTGTTTTGTCACTATAACATTCTACATAAAGAACTTGTGCTAACAATACTAGTCACCATGCAGTGTAAACAATTGCAACTGAATTTAACATGCATATTTTGTTTAATTTTAATATAGCAATTTAATTTAGAAAATTATGTCACTTGTCATAGTTTATAACTAAAGACTATTACATATTGTAAGATACTGCACAACAGAAGCCTCTAACAGAGGCATGGAAAATCAAAATTGTTTTCTTTGTATAAAAGATGTTTAATTGTGTTAGGCAAGGAGGGGGAAAATTCAAGGGATATCATCTAGTTTAATAAGTTCACACCAAAATTTTAGTTTAGGAACATTTACCTGTAAAAAACTAAACATACAAGATACTGACTTTGGGGGAGAAGTAACCATTGTTTCTTGACTGCTGAAGGATTTTTTTGTTTGTTTCAGAAGGAAAATAGAACTAAAAATAGAGTAAGAAAACATTTTATATTTTCTTATTGATTTCTTTTAATCAAAAGCTTTAAAACATTAATGTTCAAAACATTAATGTTTAAAACATTAATGTTAATTTAGGCGTTTTCATTCACTTCCCATCTCTTTTAGTATTTATTTCACAAAGGAATAAATACAGATAATTGTGAATTGGTTAACTAGCCAATAAACAACTGATTACTGCAATCATTTCTCTTCCTACACGGCAATTAAGTCTACCGGTTACACTGATAAAACTGAATACCTACTTAGGGACAAAGGGAGAAGAAATGACTTTATTACTTTAACTATGCCAGTAAATAAACAAATGTAACTCCCCCAGAGTGATTATGACTGCAGACATGCCTCTGATTTTTAGATGTCATTCTTACTAAACTGATGGAGCTGAAATCCCATTTTGGAAAGTAACAGAATAAGGTCTTGTTTGGTAGAAGTAGCTTATTAAAATACTGTATAGTGATAAATCATAATTAATAATTAAAAATATGTTTAGACCTAAAAGAAAAACAAACTTAGTATAGTCTAAATCTAGGTATGCAGGCAGTTACAGCAGAATAATTTACATCCTATAAATCCATTTTTTAGTTTACATTATGGTCCTGCATATGATGAGAAGCAAAAGAAAAATGAATATTTTTCAAATTATAATGATGAAAGTCAGCATGTAAAGAAAGTAATTAAGTGGTTATACAAAGTAAAATCTTGCAATACTGTAGCAAAAGAGGTAATAATATGAATTAAATAGATGTCATCTCCCAGTGGCAGATATTAACCACCACTGTACCTCTTTCCAACACACTAAACTTTAATTGGCGAGGGCAACAGTGCCTTTGAACTTTTAACAGCAGGCACTTGAACACATTAATAAGGTAACTGACACCTGAATTCTAAAGCTTTGCCTCATATTGTAAAACAGGCTTTGATCTTTAATTTTTCAGCTAAACCTCTTTCCTATTTTCTACACCATATCAAAGAAGAGACATCACCTATGAAACTACTGGATATAAGAAGAAAAAACAAGCTCCAAAACAATCATCCATTTTGAACTGCCAAGTTCTCCTCACTATCCAGAACCTGAAGTTGATAAAAAAAAAAAACCAACCCCCATCAACCCAAACACTTTTTCAGTGGTGTTTATTTTATTTCTTTCTGGTTCATTTGTTCACATGAAAAGACTAAAAGTAATCTGATACATCTGCTGAATAGTCAGTGTGAACCTCTGTTGCAGTGGCAGGGTAGTCATCACTGACCACCCCCTCCAGACTCTATCAAGACTCTGTTCAAGAATGTTTATGTTAATCTACTTACTTTCTTTTGAACTCAGTCCTGCAATTTACAATGTGCTCAAATTTTTAATAAAAAATAAATAAATAAACAAATAAATAATCAATTTCTTACTTTCATTCTGGGCCCTTTGTGAAGGTGAGGTCATTGATATCTTTTCTGATCAAGTTTTTCTTTCACTACATTTCTCCATTATGAATATATATATGTGACTATATATATGTCTTCTTCTCATGAACCCAAATATATATATATGAATATATATATATATATATATATATATATGTATTCTTCTCATGAACCCAAAGGTTTACCTTGGAGCACGTACTCTTTTGTTTCCACCTCAGGACGTGTAGTTATAATCAGATGAAGCTTCACATGAACACTCAAGTTTTAGGTTGGTATGTTTGCAAGGATTTAGCTTTCATATGGTTTTTTCCTGTTTTCTCCCTTCCTTTACAAATTCTGCAGCTCTGATAGTTTTAGTGATTTTCTGTACCTGGAATTATATCTGCAAAAAGTCCAATAGCACCACTATCTTTATAAATATTGTACTCTAATGTGGAGTTCTTCTGTCAAAGTTAAGTTTAACTGTAGAGATATCCCTATGTCACACATACATATCTGAGGCATTTTTAATACAGCCATGGTAATTTGTTTAGTTTTCAGTTTAAACCAAAAGAATCACAGAAGCGCTGAGGTTAGGAGGGATCTTGAGATCTAACCCCCCTACTCAAAGCACAGTCAGCTAGCTGTTCAGGGCCATATCCAGTCATATTTTGTACATCTCCAGGAATGAAAACACTAATATGGACAATCTGTTTCAGTGTCTGAGCATCCTTACATTAAAAAAAAAAAAGAAAAAGTCTTATATTTAAGTGAAATTTACTGTCTTTCAGTTTCTGCTCATTGCCTCTTGTCCTGTCATTGGGTGCCACTGAGAAGAGTCTCGATATCTTTTCCATTCATTCCAATCAGGTATTTCCTGAAAATAAAATCACTTTTTTTTTTTTTTTCTGTATAGAATCCATCACAGGAAAACAGCAGATTCAGTAGTAAATATTTGTTTATGGAACAGTTAATCAACTCTTTTAAAAATTACTATTTTCTGCTGCTTATCACTGAAGGAACTTTTGCTGATTTCTGTTAATGCTATTCATTATTTTCCTATTCCGTCTTCAACTATGTTTTAAATCATCCAATTTACTATGAAACTATGCTTAATATATTACCTGAGCTAAAGTTAGCTTTCAGAGTGACACTGAGATATGAAGTTTCTGTTAATATAATCTGGATATCATGTTAGCCTGTATAAGAATAGAGAGCAGAGAACCTCAGGAAAATCGTCTCTGAAACAGGAAGCATTATAATGCTGCTGAAGTGGTCTGTGGCTGATGTATTTTTCCGTGGGCTGAAGGAACTAGACTGCAAAGGGAATCTGAACTAGTTTGTCTGTACAGCACAGCATAGATATTTCAGCTCGACGTGCTGGTTCTGGGATTTCTGGCACAGCTATAGAAAGACTTTGATAGCTGCACAGAGATAAGGGAGTGGTGAAAAAAAAACAAACCAAAAAACACCCTAGATTTATTCTGTCATCTCAATGCAATGTTCAGAAGTGCTCACCTTTGACCAAACTCTGCCCGAATTGAACTCTATGGCAATAGTAAACACTTCTGAAAACATCACCTTCAAAAATGAAAGTAACCCCAAGTGAGGCTTCGCTGATTATGGCAACTATGTGAAATAATGAATGCTTCGTGCTTTTGATGAAGCTCTCTTGTAATGCAGTGAGTGTAATCTTTGTCCCACTGGATTTAATAGACATTTTGCTATTGGTTACAGTGGAACTGGGATTTCATCCTCTGTCACAATGGAGTAACCATTTCATATGTATCAACTCCGGAGACTTTTGTGGCTAAATGGCAAAACTAATACTACTATGCTGTTGTTTCCTTGAAAATCTCATAAGCAGATAAGTAGATAAAAAAAGATGCAGTAAAGGAGTGGGAGTACTAGGAAAAAGAACAGAGGAAAAAAAAATCAAAAGTAAGAGTACTGCACCAAGTTTCCAAGACTCCTGTTTTCTTTTTTTTTCAAATGATGTTACGTTTGTTTATAGAATATGAAACAGAAAATGTGGTGAAAGGAGGGAAGGAAATTTCTTTTAATGTGGTGACTGTTAACTGTGTGGGACTGTGAGAGCTAGGCTAATGTAATATTTTTCTAATAAATTGCAATTGAGTTTTTATTGGAACTTCTGGGGTTTTTTGGTTTTTGTTTGTTTGTTTTGAAGGTGTCAGTGAAAACAGTATGACAAAATCAACACATTTTATCTGAATAAAATTTACAGGTATTTTTAAAATGTTTTAATTAAATCAAATTATTTTAGGTAATAATGAATGTCACTATACCAGTGGCAATGAGGAGGCAATAAAAAAGAAATAGAAACCAAAAGCTGTTAGGAGACGCTGCACTGTGATACCAAGTAATGGAGTATCCGGTTCAACTGTTGGTCTGTCTTCCAAGCAATGAAGCCACATAGTGCATCACTCTACTGTGGATAGAGAATATGTTTGTGTATAAGCTGCATGACATATTAGGAAGTGGTTGGGAAGATGCTGTTGCTCTCAGACCTGAAACAAGCACTGACATGGTGATACCAGGATGTTTGGGCTATCCATTGATGTGTTCTCCTGTTGGCCAGAGAAGGGGACCCAGCACTACACCATTGCTGGTCCTCCTTACTGCCAAAGCAGGCCATGTGGTTGTATGGTTGGAACAACAGGCTTTCCTGATTTAGGCTGTGGTGATCAAGTGCAGACCTGTCTAACAGGTACCCTGAAACAGCATCAATCATGCAAGTTGCATCTTCTATTATCCTTTTTTTTCAATTTCTTTACCCTCTTTTTCTTTGGCCTCGTACCTCTTTTTCTCCAGCCTCAAGGCCGTGAGATGTTGACATCCAGGTAGAGTATTTTTATTGTTTTGCTGACTTGTACCACTAGAGTGAGCCCTTTTCTTGTCTGTAGGTTGAGATCTTTGAACTGCTGCTGGATCTTGTCCCACTTTTGTACATCTTTGTTACCTACCTGAGGTCATTGTGCCAATGACATGCTATTGTATGATGTCCCACAGTTCTAAGCCATACTACAAATTGCAAGAGGGATATCAGCTGTAAAAGACATATTTGATATAGCATGACTGTGACCCCAGGTGCCCACCAATGGTGTCAGGTGCCAGACTTCAGATAACTGAGGTCTACAAAATCATTAGGATGATAGATAAAGTGAAAAAGAGTTGTCATTCACCAAATACCATCACATTAAAACTAGGATAACCGCAGTGAAACCAGTTTAAACCAGATAAAAGCAAGTATCTCATTACACAGCAGGTAGTGAACTTCTGTGACTTGCTGTCATAGGAAGTAGTGGAGCCAGACAGTGTCAGCAGGTTCAAATTCACGGGTAAACGAATAAATAAAGAACAAATGGGTACTAAAAGAAATGGGCAAAGAAGCACATGTTAGAATCCCTAATACAATAATCATGGATTCAGAGAAGAAATTATGTGAGTGGATCACAGAAAAGGACCAAGCTCTTGTGCTCTTGTGCTCTCACTAAATACGTCTCTGATCACCCCTACAGAGGACACATTGGCATAGACTGGTCTGTCCAGGAGAGTACGACTTATATTGTATTCTTATGATTGATCTCCTTTTGAGAGTGGGCCATAGTTCAGTCCCCAAAACTCTTAGAAGAGGATTAAACAAAAGATGTGATTGATAAATGATAAACTCAAAGAGAGGAGGAAGAATGAAGATAGCAATGGCCATACACTGATATACAAAGTATGATTTTTTTTTCCCCAAGCTTTAAAAAAATACGATTTAGGCTATTAAATCCATGAAGAATTCTCCCACCCCACTCCCCCAATAAACACCACATGTCATTCTTGATTTGTGCTAGCCTGAAGAGGTCTGATATACACCACCTCAGCAGGACTAGAAATAGCAACTTTTTCACAGAATAAATAAACAATTCTCATATGCTAGCTCAAAAGATAAAAGAGCAAGCTCAAATTATAAGAAAGTAAATACAGTGCAATATCATATAAATTAAAATAAATTACTTTACTTACTAAGTTCTTTAAAACCTTTGGTTTTGGTTGTTTGTTGTTTGGGGTTTTTTTTCCTGTCATACTATTTTCTATAACACTAAGGGAATTTATATTATTTTTTTCCTACAATGTAACAAATATATTTTTTAAAGTTTTTCTAAAAAATAATTTTAAAATTACATATAGAGATTTTTGTAGAACCAATTTAGGATGACAGGCAAAATTCACTAATGATTTCTTTCCTTGTGGCCATCCCAGGCTTATCCCTGAAAACCATTGCATCTATACTGTCATGTGTTCTTTGGAAATATGCAAATGAAAATTCTAATTGGCTAAGATGCAGGCTGGAAATTTTTGATTACTACCCTTAAGAAAAAAATGAGGAAAAAAATGAAGTATACTTAGCAAAAGAAATTCAGTCAGGTGCAAAGCACATATTAGGGGATAACATGAAAAGAAATAATGTCAATATTACTTTAAGGCAGAAAAATCTTTTAAAAGGAAAATGGGAGCAAGTAGGACAATATTAAAAACATTGTTTGAGTCTCTACATCTAAATGGTTGCAAGAAATGTCCATACTGAACCCCTATAAAACTGCTTTTTAATATCATAAATAGGTTGGTAGTGGTGAAATAATAGTTTAAATTAGAACAGACAGGGTTTTGAATACATATACACCAAACTGAAAATAATCCTCATATTCAGTGAGCTGTGATGTCAATTGGTTTGTGCATTTCTGTCAACCAGGCATTACTGTTCCCTTAGTTTCCATCTATCATGATACATTTAAATCAAGAATTTACATTATTTGTATGTATCATCTTAGATCAAGATAAAAACTAAATGGGTGGAATTCTTGTGATTTAGGTTTACTCTTCAGCTATTAGATCAGTCAATGAATTTCGATGTATAACTCACTCAAAGAGGAAATAAAAAATGTACAAAATTATGATTAAAAATGTATTATAAAAGTCTTCTGGGATTAACACGTAAAGCAATATTACCACTTCCAGCATCAAACTAGGAATGGATTGAATGAAATATTACGTATTGTGGGAATTTTTTTAGAAATGTTACTACATTTGTTTTTAACCTGGATTCCCCCTCCTTCCTCCAATTTATACTTTTCCCATGTTTTTGCACAGTAAACTGTCTAGCATTATGAATTTGGGTGCAGTTTACTGAATGCTTTATTCACTTTTGAATTCTCTAGTGCTGAGAATTTCCATAAATCTGATTTAGCTAGCTACCACAACTACATTTGCATTTTCTTTGTGCCATCAAAGTGGTTTAACACAGCTAAAACATGCCACTGAGTCTGGCTATGTGTCTTTATTCACAACATAGCAAGCCTCAACCAGTATGACATCTTTGTGCAAAGTATTCTGAAAATATACAGGAGGAGATAATCCCAGCTCAGAGAATTTTGTAATGCAAAAGTCAAGCAATAACATCAATGTAAAACAAGTGAGCAGGAAAAGAAGAAGTAAAAAATGACTTTTATTTCCAACATTATTTTTTAGCTTAATAAAATTAGAGCAGATAAGTATGATGTATATTATACACAGTATATAACTGTAAAAATGCACACAGCATAGACCCCATTTCTTCGTTTTACTTTCCTACATCTCCCATGAAATTATTAGACATCAACACCTAAGAACCATGCCAGGTAATGTAATATTTTAATTCCTTCAGCATTTCCATATTGTCTTGAAAAATGCAAGTTTCAATTTACCTAGCCATTAATCTTTGAAGTTGTTGATAGCCCCTTGGACAGTATATTCACTGAATCAATGGAAAGTAATTTTTATGGGGTTGGTACTTGCCTTACAGCTTAATATCAGGAATGGAAATAACAAAGAAAAAGATAGAGTCCACAATGTGGAGCTTTGTTGGCAATGATGCATTCTTTTTCTTTTTGAATAATGAAATTTCATCTAACAGTGTACCTAGATCAAAATGCCACCATATGAATAGCTGAATAACTCCTAAGAATCAAGTGAAATCAGAATCTGATGCTGTATTGTTACTAGATCTGGACAGAGTTTTTATCAATTTGCAATGAAATTTAATTTATTTTTAAGAAAAGTTTTCTTTCATGTTTATTTATAAGTTCACCATTCAACTGAATGAAGAGTGGAGACTATTTCTGCAGACCTTTTCAGATCAAGAAAAGTAGAAAAGCTCTCTCCAAAAATTATTATCTACCAGGTTTCCCGAAAATGTACCCAGTATTTCCCAACCTTACTATACACCACTGTTGCATGCCATGGGACTTCCTCCTGGACACACTTCCGGCATGTTCCATATCACAACAGTATATGAATGAAAGTGTGGCTCCTCTGTTGACTCTGGTTTCCCTTAGCACTCTCTCATACCTCATCAGCTTCCTAAAAGCCATTAAGAGATGCTGTGGGTCCTCTTAGCCCCTGTGTGTGGTCTGCTCTCAGACTTACTGGGTGACATGAAAGAGGGGTTCCACTGAGCCTCAGAGCTCTAAGTCCCTTCTGGTGGGACTCCACCAAGTGTGATATTTCAGGCACACCCTTTGCAATATTACAATCTCCATGCCCTTCATCCCAGGGGAAACTGGCCAGCAGACCACAGACCAGGCCATCTATTTCCGTGTTGGATCAAAAAATCAGAGATACTTAGTGGTGCTCCACAGAAAATAAATGAGATCTCAGCACAGCATTACTGTCAGAGGACTCTGTAATGGAAACTGCTAAGGAGACTGTAAGGACAACAAGGTCAGATAAGCTGTTCTCCTGAAGATTGCTTAAGGATTATCAGGTCTGAAATCTCCCATGGGTATATACCACACCTTTCGGTTGCAAGCATAGCAAAAAATGAATCATAATAGAAACCACCTTTGAAATTCACACTACAGTTCCAGAAAATTGCTGCATTCTTTTAAAAAACTATCTTTTACTTTTATGAGGTTTTGGATATTGCTCTTTTATTTGTTCCTTTGGGGGAACAGATGTGTGTACACCTCCTCCTTTTATAATTCTGTCAGTGTATTTAAGGTTACAAATTCTGAAACACTCACTCAGATGGGGAATGGAATATTTCCTTATGCATAGAGTTCTGTTTCATAATTCCCTTTTAAAAGATGATATCAATAGCCACTTTTGAAATCAGTACTGAGCTACAGCAGTAGGTAAGCTGCTTCTGCAACACGTCCTCCACCCCACTTCATAACAATAAAAAGTAAAACTCAGTTAGGTTGGCAGAATGACAGAACATCAACACATTTATCTTTCTCAACCTTTGCCTATCAGGCCCACATAAAACAGAGTAAAAAAACTAGAATTACTCTTACATCTGAAATGTACAGTTGCACAACGGTAAAGTAAAGCTAGTATCCTCACATTGAACAGTTACTGCCCCAAAATACTTACATTTCTCCTTTCAGTAAAAAGAATAACAAAAGAAAAGAAAAGCACAACAGGCTGAAAGGATTGTACTTCTATTTTTCCAAGTATAAGTAGTCAGACACTGTAACAACTGCTGTCTGAGCAATGAATATTTCAGAGATATAATACCTAGTAACATCAGAGGCTGATGGAAGTGTCTGAGTATGAGGGATTAAAAAGAAAAAGTAACTATGAATACTATAGCAGAGTTGCTCTGCTCAGCAGGTAACTGCTGAACTTTAGAGTACCATGCTCACAGCTCCCAAGTGACTCCTGACCAAGGGAGAGAAATCTGAAGGAAAATGTAAGACGGTGTCTTTCTGAGTCTGGAACAAAATAAAATAGGTAACTTACTTTCTCTTTCTCTAAAAGAGAATAAAGAGTTTACGCATTGAATATATGGTGGAATTTAAAAAAAAAAAAAGAATAAAAAATAGCTTTACTTTTCTGAAGCCTTTCTTCATTCTGTTTTGCTACCTTCCTTTGGCTTCCTCCTTACACCTTTTTGATATTTGTTTTCCCAACATAAAATCTTCTGTGTGAGTGAGACATTTGTCCTAAAGAATACCTCTCAATATTTTTCAGTCTTTTATAATATTTTTCACCATGCTTTTTAGCCCTCTGATTAGTGACATGTGTGTCTAATTCTGCAGGAAGACTTACGTTCTTAGATTAGGATTAAAAAATAATTTTGGTAATAAATTTAGGCTAATCTAAAATATGATTCTAAAAATCCCTTATCAACTCCTTATATATCTAATACTTTGCCAGTGCATTCCCTACGTGCCTAAATTAACTTTCCATCATAGCCTACATCCATGGTTTTTTGATGGGGATCAAAAAGTTTAACATTTACCTCAGTGTTAAGCAGACTTCTAATTCTTAGACTATATATTCTTGCAACACAAAAAGAATGTGATCCAAAAGCTTTCCTTAAAACACACCTAGTGCATTTTTATGAAAACCCAGAAAACCCAGAAAATCCAATAATCCTCATCCATCATCATGTGGCCAGAAAAGTACATTCCGCTTCATACCTGTACTTTCTATAGACTTTTTAAAGCTAGAACACTTATCAAACCTTTCATGTGCAATATCATCTTCAGCCTAACAGAAGCTGAAGTCTCTGGAAAAGCCTTCAGGACAAGGGAAAATTAAAAAAGAGGGCCTTGTTTCATACATACATAAATGGATAAGCATTCAGAAAAGAAATATGTTTGAATCAAGAGCATTCTCTTGAGAGATGGGAAAACCGGATTTTTTATATTTTTCTGGGCACTGTATATGAATTTTATTCAATATCAGTTTAGGTAGACTGTGACAGTTGTATCTATGCTAGTTGGGCTTCAATGGGAAAGAAGCAGTCTACAAGAACCCTTAGTTCTGCTGTTCTTGCCCTGCAGGTCAAAGAATCAATTAAACTTTCTGATTTGTCAGTTAAGTGAAAAACCATTTTTGTAGCATTCAATGAGCTAAGATAATGCAAGTTTAACTTTTCTGATATTATAGCTCAAAGAATAGATTGTTTTATGAAACCTAATGTCTTCTGTGCACATGGATGTCTCTGACCTTTTTAGAAAATTAACAGGTCGTTAGTGTTCAATAAGGTCATGAGGTTCAGACTAGAACCCTAGGGAACTAGCTCTACTAGCCAAACTGAAAAAAAGCTGTAAGTTACTTTAGCAACATTTGTTTGGACATTAAAGATAGAAAAATTGAAGTGTATTTTAATTTAAGGATACAATGGCATAAAAAAGACTTTCTAATTTTATTTTTGAAACTTAAAATGTAGCAGCATCAGCATAAGCTATAGTTAGTGTGTTTATTGAACCTGCGATTACTGAGAGCTGAAAGTTATGAGAGACAATGTGATGAGTGTAAGTTGCTTGAAAACACATCATTAAGTTTATGAAAATTGTATCCATTATCTTAAGGGAGACATTGTTCATGTATTACTAATGAAAGTAATCAGTATTTATATTGGAAAGGCGAAAAACTATGGCTTTTCTCCTTGTAGGTAGAATTATTTGCTGGCTAGAATACTGCTGGACAGCAATGAAACTGAGACTGAATAGCAAACACAATGGCAAGCTAGAACAATACAACTATATGGAGGAAAAGTTTAATAAAATTAAATGCATGGTGGAGTATGCAATGACCAAAGAAAGTAACAGAAGGTTAGAAACCTCAATTAGGTTTATTAATTAAATTTTGTAACAAAAAAAAACCCCACAAAACAGAAACCTGCATCCCTTTATAGGTGTTTTAGCTTCCCTTTATATTGAGAAAGTCCTATATTTGGAAGAAGTGTAAAGGGAGTATTTCCTAGGCTAAGAAGAAATTCAAGAAAATGATAGTTAACACTTCTCATATGTTGTGAGCATGAAGACAAAACCAAGTAGGGCATACTGCTGATTAGCCCTCTGAAAAAAAAAAAAAACAACCAAAAACCAACCAAACAAAACAAACCCAAAAGAGCATCTTCCTTCAAGTATTCTGTAAGAATGGAAATTCATCCATACAGTGGAAGAAATGTTTAAATTTATTTTGATTGTAAGGAAAAATTCTGTGTCAAAACCCAAGGTGAAATCTTGGATCTCAGCATTCTGATTTGGTACCATGAGATGATATTGAATAGGTAAATACTTCCTTGGGAATTCATCTATGTGATTGTAGAATTTTCATAGAAAAATTCGTGTTGGAAAGGAACTTGGGACGTCTCTAGTCCGACCTGTCAGCTCTGAGATCAGGCTAGGGCGTTCAGGGCTTTTTCCAAGTCGATCTTGAAAATCTCCAAAGTTGAAGGCTACGCAGTCACTCTGGACAATGTGCTCCACTGCATGAATTTCCTCGAGTCTGAATCTCTCTCCTTCCAGTTTATGTCCATTATCTCTCATTGTCCCCATGCACTGCTGGGAAGAGCCTGGCTCCATCTTCATGATAATCTCATCTTCTGGCAGGCTGCTGTGAGGTGCCCCTGATCAGGGAGCCCCAGATGTTGTTGGCCACCTTTACTGCTAGGACACATTACTCACTGATGTTCAGCTCATTGTCCCCAGGGGCTTTTCCCCAGAGCTGCTCTCTAGCTCAGTATTCCCGCCTGTCATGCTGCCAGGGGGGATTTTCCTTCCCAGTGGCAGGATTCTGCATTTGTCCTTGTTGAACTTCTTGTGGCCTGCTACTTCAGCCTGTCTAGCTCCTTCTAGATGGCAGTCCTGCCCTCCAGCATATCAACTGGTTCCTCAGTTTGGTGTTATCTGCAAACTTGACAAGCACACACTCTTGTCACCTCCTCTGGGTATAGATAAAATATCTTAAACAGGACAGGTCCTTCCCTGCAATGCCGTACTTCCTACATTACCAGCCTGGAGGTAGACTATGTCCCATTGAATGCTATGCTCCAAGTCCAGCCAGCTAACCATGTTTCTACCAATCTAGTAAAACTAACAGCAGGGCACTTTATGACTTCATGAGGTGAGTTGTATTACATCTACAGCTGGAGGTCAGTTAGAGGAGACAAGATATGTGAGAAAATAGCATCTATGAAGTCTTTTCCAGCCATGGGTATAAGGAGCCAATGGTAAACTGGTCATGTAGAGCTATGATCATATTCTTTCTTCTGCTTTTTCCTTCCATAAACTGTTTAAAATAGACCCCACTGTGGGAGATAATCATTACATACCCTGTCCTAGAAAGTTTGATACATTTGAAATTGTGATTATTCATAATGCTCGTGGTGTTACCACTTTAATATAAATTGAACAAATAGATATTTTTCTGTCTATCCACACTTTTTCACAGGTTCTTTCCACCCTCACCCCCCCTTTACTCTTATTCATCAAAAATGACATTGAAGCTATGAATTCAGCACTGCACTGCTAGATTTCTGGATGAATGGCATTGTCATTGAATTGGCAATGCCAGCTAGAGGTTCTGTAGACCAGTGGTCTCCAAAGTAGGGTGAGTGCCCTCTGTGGGGGTCTGCAAGGTGATCCATTGGGGTAGAAGATGATGTAATTTATAAATAAATAAACATATATATAATGGGAGTGCATGCTCAAAGATTTTTTTAGTGATGGGGTTCATGATCAGAAAAGTTGAGAGATCACTGTTGTAGACTATGGCACATTATGTAATACAGAACTGAATTCACAAAAAGTCTCAAAGTGCTTATTATGTCAGGCCTCAAGTTGCTCAACATCCTCTCAAATCACATCCAACTGTATAAAACATACATCCTTGCGATCATGTTAAAAACTACAACTCTGATTGGCTCTTCATTGCATTACTTCAGAAAATTTGCACTAAAATATCATAAAGAAAAAAATCCACAGAAATAACCCATTCTAAACCTGCTTTAAATCTGCTAAAGATCTGGGCCAAGTATGCACTATGAAAACAATGGCTTTGTCCAGCTTGTTGGTCTGGATACAGGATGCGCTTCAACACTTGGTTTAGAAGTCTTTATATGACATGATTTAGCTGAAAGTATATGTGATGAATCACCCTTTGAAGTTTTTTTTTCTGTATCTGAGGGCTTCAGGGAAGTTTAAAATTACTATTTTTATGAAACAATAATGAAATATTTTAAAACATTGAAAGATGTAAAAAAATAAATGCATAAGATGCTTTTTGTGTACAGTCACCTTATATGGTTTTTTTGTAAGTAAACAATTAGGAATTAAATACTTTGTGACTTCTGCAGTCACACTGAATTATTTTAAATGATACTAAATTTCTTTTAAATAATGATAACTGCAAAAACATGACATATGTCACTTTAAAGGAATTGCTTCAATAAAGTGATGTAAGAGTTTGCAAGAGAGCTAGAGTAGGTAACAGCAGAAATGCCTACCAAAGCCAGGATGAGAAATAGTATCTAGAAACTTAAGAATCAGTTCAGAATACTTAACTACTAGTTAAGTATATTTTTAAGCTAATATATGATAACCTGCTTACAAAGTCTCATTATTAAAACCTCAGTGGAACATTTTTTTTTTCTTTTTCCTAAATATTGAATATTTACCTCCAAGACATAACTTTTTCTGTAAGTTTCAGTAGGAGCAGTAAACTTGAAAACAAATTACCCAGGAAAACAACAGTTACTTTCTTGTCACTAACTTTATTTTGCAGTACAGTATATTGTTACATTTTTATGAGCAACTTGCTTTTAAAGTATCTGCATGTAATTTAGCATAATTTTTATGCAGTTCAGCACAATATGATTCAATTGGCAGTCTTTGCTCTATGGAGATGATCTTAGACTGAAATGTAATTACCACTAATCCCTAGAGTGTGTGGTCCTTCCAGGTCAAGGATAAAACCATTGGCATAATAAGCAAGAAACCTGGATGAATTACCAGAAGTTTAGTTTAAGTTCCATGTGGCTAAACAGGCAATAGTATCTTAAGCTGTTGTTGCATTGTAATCTCTGAATTGCAAACACTAAATGTATCAGAACTTGCAACTATTTTTAACAATGTTTAATAGGAATATTCTGCAATTGAAACAAAATTATGAAAAAAAAAGAGAAAAGCTCATCATGTATTACTAAGAATGGAATAAAAATGTAAGTCCTAGTAGGTCTGTAGCACTTCAAGAAAAAAAAATTATAGCCAAGGAGAAAAAAAAAAACAAACTATAAACAGTTTTCCAGTCACTGATAGTCCTACAGCATGCTGCCGTGGTGTCAAAGAATATGAAAAAGTTACAGCAGTTTGTGATGATTCTTTTAAACTAATGCCAGACATATACCATGTATATATCTATACCTAAGCTATTTTGAAAAGTTCTTTCAATAGCTGGTGGATACAAAGGCTCTTGGGATGTGATTTGTATACTCTGTTTTGGATTTCTGTATTATGAGGTGTGTTTTTCTGCAGAAGGGCCACCTTCTTCCCTCTGTCTACAATACGGTTCAGGGACTAGGTAAGACATAGTAATCACTTTTTGTCCTTTTATTGTTGCTTCTAAAGAGGATATTGCAAAATATATGTATACAAAAAACTCAAATTAAAATATTAAAAGCAGTAACAATATCTGGACTTAAATTTTCAAAGCACACAGACAAGATTTTGACATCCAATACTTTAGATTGATTTGCCCTGTTTGAAAATGTGTTCTCTAGATCTACACAAAAGGCTAATCATTCAGTTATGTACTGCCCAGAAAAATACTATCTTTTTTTGTTGTTATTTTATTGTTCTGTGAGAAAGCAATAAATTGGATGCAATCACAGTGAAAATATAATTGTAAGAACATTATCAGGTGGTTTTACTGAATATATACTTCTTACATATCCTTCATTTTTGAATCATACACAGAAATAGTGGTAATCTTAAGCTATAAATAGGTATTTTTTCTAATTTACATATTCAGTAGATCTCTTCAGTACAGGCAAGAACCACCTCTATTGCTGAGAAACAGTATAGGACTGCTCAGTCATTTTACCAACAATTTTTGTAAGCAGGCAATGGGCTCTTCTCACTTACAATTTTCTTTTTATCTCAGGCATTCTTCCTCATGGGTCTGTTCTTCCTATCACTGTCGCCAACATTCAAAACTTTACACATATTGAGTTTTATTTCTCCACTCATTGTTCCAGATACTGACTTTAAAGCACCTCTTTATATACTCTCTGGGATAGTTGAAAGTTTAATCTTCTCATCACAGCCCAGTCCATGAACTATTCACATCCTTCTTGCTAATGAAGCAAGCTAATCGCCTCAATAGATGTAATGTTACCCTCTTAATTCAAAATTCTGAAGACAAGCAGGGGAAAAGAAGTAAGCAACTCTGACACTCAGTTCTTCCACTGAAGCCCTTACAGTTTGGTCAGACAAGCTGCAACATTTGATGTATAAGCAGCCAGAGTCCATGAGAGAGCACTGGAAAACATCATTTAGTTAAAGCCAGTTTTTGTCACTTGAAATCACAGACACACTGGACCTTAAGAAGTGCATGCACATTTCAGCATGTCAGCCCTACATGTAAATGTAAGAGGATAGGAGAATGGCTAGGATTTTGGCATGAGGGCAGAAGTATATACTGCAACATGGTCTACTAAGAAGATTTTTAGGCTGTTATTGGCACATTTTAGAGTAAAGCAAGGAGCGCTCTGAAATGAAAAGTAATCTTATTTCTATTTCACATACCAGAACATTAAACACATTGATCATTTTCAATGAGCAGGCTCACTTCAGACTAAGAGCTAATAAAGATGAGGATTTCAACAAAATTTTCTGGAAAAATTCTAGACTGAAAGCCTAAAACCAATTAAGCACACTTCTAGGTACTGTCCCCTGAAAAAATGATCTGAACACTGAAACTACAGCTTCTAATTATTTTCTGAACTGTGTTAACAGAGGGTACCTCCCATTCATTGGTCTTCAAAGTGCTGAGACATGGTAGCAAAAATGTAATGGGAGAATTTTAGTCCTAAAGTGCCTATAATTTAAACAGAGTGAGACAAAGGGAAAAAGTTAGAAGAGGGAACAAGGATGAGAAAGAAGACAAAAGGAAAGAGGAAATTATATTTGTGAACCACAGAACTACAGTCTTCTGATTCCCTGGTTAATTTCTAGAATACAGTAATACTTCTAGTTGAAATAATCACACCAAAAAAGTAGGAAGGGCAGTATTTGAAAAGAATAATTGTCAAACAGGGCTCCATGGACAGGAGTGAGGAATTAAAAATGGAGATATATTGAGAGAAAAAAAAAGGCAATGGGTGGATCAAAACATTAATCACCCTCAAAGTGAACATATTCCTCATCTTAGACCCCACTACTCATGACATTTTTGAATAACCTCCCTACTTTCAATTTTTCCCTTACCTCCAATGAACTTTACTTCATAGCTGATGTTCAGTATGAGCTAGACCTGTTTTGATAAAAGGGTAAAATGATAACATTATGTTAAGTACTTCTTCATGGAAAAGCTACTTCAGAAACTGGATTTTCTACAAATTCAGTGTTTGCCAGGATTCAGTATTAGGTATTCTGAAGCCAGAAATCAGAAGCAACAGCAATTATAATCTCATCAATAGCAGAATCAGAATTATTATCTGTATGTGGTGAAAAAAAACTTTTACATATTGTGTGGACAATTTGGTATTCCTCTACTCTGCGTTAGCTGTATGTCTTAGAAAACTTGCCAAGTAATGAGTTACTGGCATTTGCAAGAGTGGTTGGATATCTGGCAAAGTACATATGTTTGAAGAATTTGATGCAGCTTTAACTTGCAGCTGCTGCTTATACAATCATTCTGCTGTGTTTGTAGGTCTCTGATGTATGCAAAAGACTGATTATAATTTGGCACAACTCCTGGTGGCCTAACCAGGGGGACATTTCCCTTAATCTCACCTGGCAGTGAAGTTGCAAATGAGCCACAATATTTGAATCTTAGCAACAGTGGTTTGTAATCAGCGATTCCAATTATGGGATGAGGGAATACTAATTGACCACCAGCTGTCAGAGCAAATGGGCAAGACAAAGTTATTAACTTTCTGTCCTGACCCTCAAAAATAGAATAGAACAGATACAGGTATAATTTCCTCTCTTTTGGAAATAAGAAAACAAGATTAAAATGACCTTTCTTGTTTGATCAAGAGAAGATTATAATTTAGTTCATGTAAAGAAACATTTAGGAAGGACTAAATATAACCTTGGTAAATCAAGAACAAATATGCAAAATGCTGTATTAACTATTAGATGTGTAGAAGCCCTTTACAAGTATTTTCAATAAAGTAGCTTTACATAGAGATACTTAGACTCCTGAAGGGAAAAAATACATAAATATGTCAATGAGTAATTAAACAAAAATAAAATATACCACTATGAATTTTTAAAATTACTTGCTCTAGTATGTGAATCAAAAATACTGATTTTCCTTTCACTATCCAGTTTTACGACTATCAATGAATCAACTCAGCACCTTAAGTATGTGTATAGCATGAAAATCCTTTTATCTGTGCCTCTTTGATTATCTAAATCATTTGTGTTTTCTTTTTTTTCTTCTGAAACCATCTCAGATTATTTTCTAAGTGAGTAATTTTGACTGATATCAAGTTGTGTCTCCTTATGTTGTTATATTGCCTCATGGGATTTTTATTTCCCGCTCCTTCTCTTAGGATGGATCTCCTGTGCAAGTTTCCAAATGCCTTTCCCGCAGATACACCAAAAAATATATGCCTTCCATCATACAGTGAAACAAACAGTTGCTTGCTGGATATGTAGTCCTGGTGGAGAAATTCAACCCACTAAGAACAGGTTTGAGCTACAGCATCCAACAAATCCAAAACAAAAAAAAATAATGTTTGTCATTGTTATAATAACTGAAAGAATTCAGTAGTTTTAATAACTGAAAGTATTTTGGTTTTATCCAAAATTAGCATTAAATAGTCCCAGCAGATAACTGCTAAGGAATGATGATAAAATTTTGTAAAAGATCAACTGAACTGATTCAAAAGAAAAATTTGTTTTAAAGAAAAAAAAAAAGACCACCACCACCACTATTAAAAGTACCTTTTCTCCTTTAAAAATTTGCAACACGCTACAGAGTATTCTACTGTGTGTGTTGAAAATAAATATTGAAAGAATATGCAAATTGTTACTATAAACAGACAATGATAGCCATATCTTGTCCATAAATCAAGGGGTTCAGAATGCGATTTGTGTTTAAAAGTTCTTTGTTCTGATCCCTCCCCCCACCTTTTTCTTTTTACAGTTTGTTCTTTGAGGCACTTAATGCCTCCTCTGACTTTAGCACTTCCTTTCCTTCCAGTGGTTATAGTCCTTTTCTTATTTTTCCTGTCTTATTTAGAAAGTACTAAATCCCACAACACCAGCTACTGTTTTCACTTTTTGTTGTGTTTTGAGTTCAGTCATAGGTTGAGAATGGTAACAGTTGCTTATACTAACTACAGTTTGTGTGGCTGTGGTGGGTTGACCTTGGCTGGACACTAGGTGCCCACAAAAACCTCTCTATCGCATCCCCTCCTCAATGGATAGGGGGAGAGAAAATGTAACAAAAGCTCATGCGTTAAGATAAGAACAGGGAGATCATTCAGCAATCACCATTACAGGCAAAACAGACTCAACTTAGGGAAATTAATTTAAGTTATTACCAATCAAATCAGAGTAAGATAATGAGAGAAAAACCCAAATCTTAAAACACCTTCCTTCTACCCCTTCCTTCTTCCCAGGCTCAACTTTACTCCTGAATTCTCTACCTGCTCCCCCTGAGTGGCTCAGGGGGGTTGGGGAATAAGGATTGCAGTCAGTTCATCACACATTGCCTCTGCTGCTCCTTCCTCCTCACGCTCTTCCACTGCTCCAGTGTGGGGGCCCTTCCATGGGAGTCAGTCCTCCATGAACAATGTGACTTCTTCCCACAGGCTGCAGTTCTCCATGAACTGCTCCAGTGTGGATCCTTTCCATGGGGTCACAAGTCCTGCCAGAAAACCTGCTCCAGTGTGGGCTCCTCTTCACGGGGTCATAGTTGCTGTCAAGACCCTGCTCCAGTGTGAGGTTTCCACATGATCATAGCCTCTTTCTGCTCCGGCATTGGGGTCCTCCCCAGACTGCAGGTGGGTATCTACTCTACCAGTAACCTCCATGGGCTACAGGTAGACAGCCTGCCTCACCATGGTCTTCACCATGGTCTGCAGGGGAATCTCTGCTCTAGCACCTGGAGCACCTCCTCCCCTTCCTTCTTCACCGACCTTGGTGTCTGCAGAGCTCTTTCTCTCACAGATTCTCACTCCTCTCTCCCAGCTGCTGCTGCACAGTAGTTTTTTCCCCTTCTTAAATATGTTATCTGAGAGGTGCTACCACCATTCGCTTTGGCCAGTGGCAGGACTGTCTTGGAGCTGGCTGGCACTGGCTGTTGGACATGTGGGAAGTTTCCAGCATCTTCTCACAGAAGCCATCCCTGTAGCCCCCACTGCTACCAGAACCTTGCCATGTAAACCAAATACAGTGGCCTACTGTATCAAAGAGACTACTCAGAGAAGAAGCTGGATGGCTATCATCATTGCAAATCTAAACTCTCTGTATAAGAATAATGCATGTAACTGGAATTTGAAATAAAGATAATTTCAAAACCTAGGATCAGAAAATTCTGAATAAGGGACAAAACTGAAGTTATGTCAATAATTAAGTAAGCTTGGACTTACATCCAACTAAAAAAAAATTTAAAAACATCTTCCTTTATTTTTCAACATTATTTGCTATAGCACTTAGCATTTAATAGTTAAAAAGTACATTTTTTAGACTTGGTGATCTCTCAATTGCAAATGGAGGATCAGCACCAGCAAAACAGCTGTTCTGTCCATTAAGCCATTACTGCTGCTGTTTTCTTCTTGCTAACATGGTTAATATCTTCTTAGTCATAATTTGCAAAACAGAGTCCTAGAAGCCTCAGGGCTAAGCTTACATATAGTATAATCCTTTCATTTAACATGGAGGTTGCCCAACTGAGAGGTAATGCAGCAAACATTTATAAAAATATTCCTTCTCGAATTTCTGGGAAATATGGCTGAATCTGGATCTCAGCCAGCCATGTAGAATTGTAGACCAACTTCCCTAGAATTTTAAGATTACAGGTACAACTCTTCTAGTTTTTGTATGCACCTAGGAAATAATTCCTAGATTTAGATCTTTGTTTTGATTTCCTTTCATCTCAAGTTGGTTCCTGAGATACTTGTTGTCCAGTATATAGGAGGTAAGATGATGGTGGAGAGAACAGATTAAGAAACAGGAAGTAGAGGTAGGGAAACTCATAAAGAAATGTTAGATAATTTATGATTGAAATACTTAACTAAATGTTGTCAAATTATGCATATAAGAAAATGTGGCTTTATTTTCAGAGAGTGCAAGTTTCCCTGGCTTTAAATTATGTCAACAGCTTTCTTGAGTGATTCAGCATTCTGAAAGCCAAACCATATTTAGTTACTTAGATGTAGATTTATACACAGGCTTTTGGGCACAGCCTACAAAAACAGATTTTGTAAGAACTCAGTCATCTCTATTTCTGGTCTTTGCAAATAACATTATTTTAAATGCCATATTTCTTACATTTCTGCTTCACAAATTGTAGGTAACTGGGGCTATAATTGAATTAACTCCACCATAATTGTATTAACTCCACCTATCTTTATGAAACTGACTGAAATGCCTAAATGAGATCATAGGTACTTATCAAACTGGGAAAAGAAAAGCTTCCTTTTTTCCACATTAATAATGGAGACCTTTAATAGAGAAAATGCAAGATGTAGAACAACATGGCAGGTAGTGTAACTGGTTTTATTCTTCCCTTTCTCCTTATCAATCATACCTAAACCAGATAATATATTCAGCACGTGCTGTTGACAATAGATGAGAAATCCATGGGTGCTATTCTAAGCTGGCAAGCCTATATTATTTATGTATGAGTATCTTTCTTCTAACAATATGTAAGGCATGATTAGGGCGTGGGATATTTTAATAGATAAGAAAACACAAAAGTAAAAAATTTAAACCCTATTTATGTAAACATCAGAATTCTCTTTTCAAATGTGACTTGACTTCATATAGAGCTGTGACTACTCAGTGTCAGTGCAAAGTAGATTCCAAATCTTTTCTCTTATTAGTGATTCAAGCAGCACATGAAACCTGGGATGCTATGACAGAAAACAGAAAAGCAAACTTATAAACAGTACAGAAATTCACTAGAAAAGAGAAGATGCTTCTATGCCTTTCTTCACAAAGCTCTGTTCTACATCTTTGAAATAACTCTTCTTGTCTATCTCACAATCCAAAAGCTGAGAAATATGAACATTCCTTTTCAGCTTCCTTCTTGCCTGAACACTGATGATCTTTCATCTGCCAGAGCTAGACTTGTTCAGTCTTTCACATTTACTTAAACAAGACACTAAACTTCCTTGAAATCTATGACATCACATGAGAACAGCAGAGACAAGTTTTGTCTCTCAGAAGCACGTGGATAATAAAATTGCTCTTGATGCAAGAAGGAGTGAGAAACACACATAAGGGAAAAAGTGTCCTAAGTGGAACAATTCAATATACATTTTTAAATATACGTTTGTCATTAAATCTATATAGGGAAAAAATAAGTGACAGGAACAGAAATTAAAAAATTGTTTTCTACAAACACTATTTGGTAATTACTGGATAAATTTAATCCCCATTTCTCCATGATAAACATTGCATGGAGTGACATTTCACTAATATATTTTGTATGGACTAAATTCCTAAAGAATTTTTCTTGTGTTGGAGGAAGATCATATATAAAGCTTTGCTTTCCAATGGATGTCTGTGCAAGGGACACTAAAAGAAAAACCACCATTCCTCGTTACATAGTTTGATTTCATTTTTTTTCTAAATATGAATATATTATTAGACTTTTCAGTATCATATGAGAAAGTAACATTCTTTTCTGGGTAAACTCTCCTGAGAGCTAAGGTAGAAGAAATCTGATATTTGTACGATAGCAGCACATGGGTTATGTATGAATGCAGGTTCAAATAACTCAGCTTCCCAGTTCACTCATGGGTTCTGGCCCCTTAATTACACAAATACCATAAAAGTTAATTCATTCCAAAGGTGAATGTATTAGCTAGTTTCCTCTGACAGAAAACCCGGACATAGCCATAGCATGGTTCAAGCCAATCTCCCGAAAAGCCTTTGGTGTCCTTTCTCATAATGTCTGCCAAAACTTTGTGGGCTTTGCAAAGTCAAATGTCCCACTACTTCCTCATGTCAAACTCAAGGGTGTACAATGCAACAACTCAGTATCATTTTACAAACCCACCATTTTTATGGGTTGTAACACAGTCCACACATTATTTCAAACAATTAGAAATGCAGGGGAAAAAAAATCACCTAATGCACACAAAATAGTAACATTTTGAGAACGCAAGGCATGAATGATGGGGAAGTAAAGACAAGAAATCAAGGGTTAAGTATACCATTACCACTGTGGAGGTCTAGTCTTGTATCTGATCATAAGTCTTCCTCAACATTTCACCTGAAGACTGTGCTTACTTCTTATAACTGATGCATTAAACTTCAGAGTTATGGTCCAAACTTATATCACAGAATCATGGTAATTAATTGTTTGTATCTCAAGGCCCTAATGTTGGTGGGTGGTGATTTCTTAGGATGTTTGCAAATCTCACCAAATGCTTCCCAAGCCTCCATCTTAGTGTGTAAGAGGAGAACAGGGGAACAGTAGACTATGATTTTTTTTTCTTACGTTATTATAGTACAGTATTATAATATAGGAGTTTTGTTTTATTGTAGAGGCTGGACACTAGCCCTGGGAAGAGCAGTTGCCAGTGCATATATACATAATGCTGAATAAATTGAGGACACATTTGACATGATCTGTTAGTATGAATGTGAGACAGGGAGATGTAGTCGTTGCTGCAGGCAATTCACAATTATCTTGTGCTCTGATATATAAAGGCATGATAGATCATGTCTTATTAGTCATGTAGACTTGAAGATTCATGTTTTACCCCATGACACCAGCCTTATTTTCAGTGATAGCATTTTTAGTATGTAAACTAAAACTTTCTGATTAGTTGATAGATTCTTAACCAGGTAGAAATGCACAGTAAAACAGTTGTTGAACAGTTGCCAACAATCTGCTTGGTTCCCATCACTCTGATTTCACATTGGAGGGGAGATACTCTGAATTACATGGATACTGAACATTTCAGTTATTTATAATTCCACTATGGTAATCCACTGTAGTCCTGCCTCCTCCAACACCACTAAGCATAGAATTTTGTGCAGCAATGACATGATTCCATAGCAGAGGGTTAATTACCAGTGTACAAAATTATCTTGCCAGATATGAAGTGCCGAATAGGTATGAAGTTACTCTGCTATTATGCAAAGTTATTCCATGGAGTAAGTCCTCAGGCAAACATTAATTTCCATTATCTTGCATTCAGGTGATGCTCTTGGGCTTCTCTTGGCAAGCCCATGAGCCTTGCTGGCCTATTTTTCAATTCTTCTTGGTGTTGCTGTTCTCCTTTGTGAACATAAATACACTCACCCCCTAACCAACCCTGCCTACATTTAAGAATTTTCCTGGCTGGAAACTTGCTAGTCTCAGATCTTTCTCTGCCAGGGCTCCAGCATTGTCTGTATGGTTACTTCATCGTGGTCAAGAGTGTGACACTGCGAGTGGATCCTTAGCTCATACCTAGCTTAGCAGGTTGTGAGACAGAGGCCTCAAGAATGTTAAAATATGGGGCAAAGTTGTGAACTTGAACACAGATCATCTCTAGGTCATTTCTGATGTTTAACTGTTCATTCATTCACTTGGTCTGTTTTAGACCTTCCCTATGAGCTCAGTCCACACAGATTTTGTTGTAGGAATAGCTAAACGTAATATATATGGGTGCAATCGCATTTGAGCCATTTGTCCTGGATTGATCCCTAAGACTGATCCATGGCTCTGTGCTATTTAACAACATAGATGCAGTCAGCAGGTACAACATATGCTGTTCCCCATGCAATATATACTTTGATTTCACGTGGATCCTAGAAGAGATGTGAGGCTGGAGGAAGATGTAACCTATGTGCAGGGAACCATGTTCTCCGGTAGAGGAATGATGTCATTTGATGATACTGTATACACTGGAAAAATGTTCAAGGCCTGGACCGTGTGTCTTTGGCAGACATACAGGAATGCAATTGAAATGAATGGACACTCTTGGGCAACTTGGCGATCCTATTAAAATGATGAGGTGCTGAATTACATCCTAAATAGGAGTGAAGATGTAATCCTTTGAATACAACAGGAATTCTGTACAGGAACAGAATATTCATCTGTGTGTTCTCGTGTGTGTTGTGGGCACATCATCTGTTCTCAGAAAGAAAGTGAAATGCAGATCACTGTGAGAGAAAATAATCAAATATCAAAAGACTGTAGCCACAGTCTTTTTACATAGCCTTCCTTGGTTATATGAATTTCCTCTTACTGCAGCTGGTTCTGCATGTGTTTCCCATTTTGTGCCTCCTTAAATCTCCTGTTCTCCCATCCAATTCTCCCAGACCTATCAGATTCAAACTAAATGGTGGTGATGTTGACAAAAAAATATCTAAGATAAAGCATATCAGGTTTGACTCAAACGGATTTGCTTCAATATCTACTCCAAAAGTAAAACTTGGCACCAACGACACATCTCAACAAATCTTGGTCTCTATTATCTTCCTTCCCTCTAAATTACATCTTCTTCACATTTTCCCAACCAGAGGACATATCACATGTCAAACAGTCTTGTCTTCACACTTAAGAGTGTATAAAATTCAGCTTCTGATGAGTGCAGTGAACCAGCTGTCTCTAGATACTTCTCTGCAATAACAATGTTTTTCACTGACCTTTTACAATCCTGCAATTAACTGTTTTCACAACACAAGGTGCAGTGACACCTTTGAGACACACTGGTCAAGAGATCTGAGGTCAGAAGAAAAAGTGTTTTTAATGACATGTAACAGTAAGGATCAGTATCTCAGTATGCAGTTGAGGACTGTCTGTAGGAACGATTCTGAGGGGGTCTAAGTTATTCCTTCTGCCCTCCAGCAAGAGCTTTGTTCTATCCCAGGAAGTTCACAAGAATGATTTACATTACCAACAAGAAGAGCTCTTTCTCAGTCCTTCAGCCAGTGATCGCTGGTGAGAAAGAACAGCAAAAACAGTCTCATCCAAGAAAAAGGAGCCAATGATTAAGTTCTTTAGATAACAGTTAAAAAGTGAACATTTTCTTTCTAGCAAGCGTGGAACTAATAATTTTGTGTGTATGTACAAAAAATGAAGTATTATTTGTCATAAAAACGATTACAGAAGAAATAATCATAGAATCACAGAATTATTTAGGTTGGAAAAGACCTTTAAGATCATCAAGCCCTTCTGTTAAACTAAGACTGCCAAGTCCACAACTTAATCATGTCCCTAAACACCACGTCTACATACCTTTTAAATACCCCCGGGGGTAGAGACTCAACCACTGACCTGGGCAGACTGTTCCAATGCTTGACAACACTTTTGGTGAAGAAATTTTTCCTAATATCTAATCTAAAC
>BOSO01025812.1:0-12656 GCA_018403395.1 Gorsachius goisagi | reverse complement strand
CCATTGGGAACAATTCCTTCCCCAAAGTGGTGGGATGGCAGGGTTAGGTTAAGGGTTGTCCCCAGTGCTCTCTGTCTTGAGGTACATGGGCTAACTCTGCCCATGGTCACTGCTGGAAATCAGCTTGGGTTTTCTAGCAAAGCCCCCGGGGATGCCAAAGTGGGTACCTCCTTGCGCAGTGCGGGTTCATTTTTGACCAGATGCTCAATGCCTGTTGAGTTACACTGCCTGAATCCTTTCACCAGCCAGATGGACATGGGGCTTCCTTGATCCCAGGTTGGGGCTCAGGCAGGACCTGCTGTCCTTGGGGGTTGCCTAAATCACTGCATCATCTCTGGTTTGCTCTGATGTGGGTGAAGGGGGTCTTTCAGCGTTGGTACATGGAGGAGGAGAAGGAGGACAAAGGGGTTCCTGGAGGCCAGGGAAGACCTTGCTGCCTGGTGGAAGGATTATGAAGAGGCTGGAAGGGACCTGGCAATGGAAGGAGAGGGATATGTTGGCCAGACTGAACCTGCAGCGGCTGCGCACCCACGCCTGAGCAAACCACTCATTTTGAGGGCAATACCGAGAGTTTGGGTTGCATCCCTGCCTGAAATGGCGGAAAAGACCAAATTCTCACCCGGCTTTTACAAAACTGCGCCTCTCACTGCAAACAGCAATGCTGTCCTTCCCAAGCACGGTGGCCTTGGCTCTGCACGCTCCCAGACCCAGGTGAGTGTTGATGGAGATGTCAGTGCTCTTACTTCCATCCAGCTTCCTCAGGAAATCTGTCTCCTCCGACCTCTGCCTGCGTCTCAGCCCCTCCAAGCAAGCCCCGTTCTTGCTTGGCAGCGGTTGAGAAGGAGGATTCATTTTGGAAGGGTTTGTCCAAGCCAGTGATAGTTGTGGGCGAGACTCCCCCATGGGGATGCAGCTGGGGAGGGAGGATCTCTGCTTTCCCCATCACTCCCTGTCCCTGTCCCAGCTTTGCACCTGCACGGGCAGCCTGGTCCCAGCAAACACCTTGGCTCATCTGCTGCCACGGTGTCACTTCAATGTTAATTGCCTTCATTAAGGGGGAGCAGAAGAAAGACCCAGTGTGAGCCCTAGGCATGTGGTATTTTGATTTCCAGGCACTAGCACGGCGCTGAGATGTTCTCCTTGTCTGGTGCTGGGGAAAGGACCTCAAGCAGGGCTGGTGCAGATCCCCAGGGCAGCTGGTGGTGGGGAAGAGCCTGTTCCCAGCCTTGGCCAGTGCTTCACTGGAGCTCACAGGGGAATGCAGGGGAAAATCTCTTCACCTTTCTGCTTGAAGCAGCAAATCCCTCCATCTCTCCTTGTTCCTCTAGACAGCCCTGTGCATCAGAAAGGCTGAGCCTGACCTGGCAACACCTCTGGCCAAACCTACAAAGGGATGAGAGTGCATCCAACTGGGTGCCCAGCCAGGTCTGACCTTGCTCTGTCCTGCTTTGCCTGACCAGATGTGAGCGGGCATGTGTGCCTCAGTTTCCCTGGGTGTAAAACGAGGACAATGCCTATGTCCTGCTGAGCAGAAGCTCTATATACCAAAGGGGTTGGATGTGTAGGCTCTTGGTCTATGAAAACATGTAAAGCTATATACAATGTACATAAAGGGCCATATAATCCAAGGCTACAGCAGATTGCAACAAGTCAAGGTCACACCTGCATATGCTTGGAACTGAGGCAGGAGGAGTTCATGGTACAGAGATGCTGTGGGCATGTTGGTGTGTCATCTGCTGGAGATGTGGGCTATGACACAGCAGGAGTAGGTAAGCGATCGTGCCCCTGTACTCGGTGCTGGTGAGGCCGCCCCTCAATGCTGGGGTCAGTGTTGGACCCCTCACTACAAGAAAGACGTTGCATTGCTGGAACATGTCCAGAGAGCCACAAAGCTGGTGAGGGGTCTGGAGCACAAGGCTTACAAGGAGAGACTGAGGGAACTGGGGGTGTTTAGTCTGGAGAAGAGGAGGCTGAGGGGAGCCCTCATCACCCTCTACAGCTGCCTGACATGAGGCTGTAGCGAGGTGGGGGTCGGCCTCTTCTCCCTGTTGATGAGCGATAGGATGAGGGGAAATGGTCTGAAGTTGCACCAGGGCAGGTTTAGGTTGGACATTAGGAAAAACTTCTTCCCCGAAAGGGTTGTCAGGCTCTGGAAGGGGCTGCCCAGGGAGGTATTTAAAAGAAGGGTAGATGAGGTGCTTAGGGACAGGGTTTAGTGGTGGGATGGCAGTGCTAAGTTAACGGTTGGACTTGATGATCTTAAAGGTCTTTTCCAACCTGGATGATTCTATGATTCTATGGTTTTGCTTTTCAGGCTTCAGTTGAACTTGAGTCCTGAGTCCCCAGGCTGTGGATCAGCTAGGAGCCTTTGGCTACCTGCCAGCAGGCTCACCAGGGCTGAATTTAGCTGTGTTGCCTCCTCTGGGTGTCCAGTAGGTCAGATTGGAGATACCTCCAGCTATGCCTCTGCAGATGGGTGGTGGGTCCATCTGCCAAGCCTTCAACCAGAGACCTGTCCCCTCTTAATGTCCCACGTGAAGTGTGCCACATGGCCATGCTGTGGCCACCTGAACAGGGCTGGTGGGAACTGCTTTGCTGCTCTTGGCAAACATCACCTGGGGAAGAAGGGCCAAATTTCTCTCCACCTCCCATGCCTGCTACTTGCAGGGATGGAGGCGAAGCGATGGAGTTTCATCTTGGAGCTGGGCTGGGAAGTGAAGAGAAAGGGAGATTTAGAGGAAGGGATAAATAGTCCAAGGTGAAGTGGTGGGAGCTGGGTGAGCTGGGGCTCAGAGGAGGCTGGAAAAGAGCAGGGTGAATGGGGATGGTCTGTGTAAGGGGAGCTGAAGCCCCAGGGTTGGTACAGAGGTCATCTGGGAAAGGGAGAGTTGTTGAAAGATGGGCAGAGGTAGACTGGGCAACATAGACAAACCCCATGGGGTGAGTCTGGAGCAGCCAGGGAGGCACCTGCAATTCTTGGGGTCCAATCTCACCTGAGGCCATGAGGTGGTCCTGGCCAGGGCCAGCCAGTGGCCTGGGGACACTTGTGAAGGACCATGCGGATGAGGAGGATGATGCTGTCCCATCTGTGATTGCTGAAGGTGCTGGTGGGGAAAGGGATGGCTGCAAGACAACCTTAAAACCTGGAGAGTCCCCAAGAGGAGAAACTGGGAAATGCCTCTTGAGGTCCTCTGACCAGTCTTGCTTTTCCCTTCCCAGTGCCGTGATGACTGTGTGTAGGGACAGCTTGCGTTTGGGGACTTGAGAGGGTGTAGGGTCTGGACTGTGGTGGGGACAGGGCCATGAAGTTGAGCTGGAAGATGTTCTGGAAAGGCTGCAGACCTAGACAGACCCAGCTGAGCACCTGGTGGAGGTGATGGGAGAACAAAGCATTGGAAACTCAAGAGATCATAGCTTTAATTAGGGACCTTCCCGAGGCGACACGTCCCCTTGCCCTGCTGCAGACATGAGCCCATTCCCCGCGCATGGAAATGTCGAGGTGGAGGGATGGAGGAGATCGGGAAGGAGAGAAGGAGAAAGAGGAGATATGAAAATTAGGTAGCTCTATAGGTCAAAAATATACAACACTGATATCATACAGGGCCATCAGTCCCCTCTGGCCAGCAGGCTGGGGCCGGATGGTGGCCCCACACAGCCAGCCCTGCTCCAAGTCCCCCCTGCCCCACGGGGGGTCACTTCCGCCGCCCAATTTGGGCCATGAGGTGTGCATTGGCGGCGGCCTTTGCCCGCAAGTTCTTGGCTTTGGCGATGTTGAAGAGGATGTTCATGATGTTGGTGGGGACGTCGAGGGAGAGGGTGACCTTGGTGCGGCGGTCGCTCTTGGCCCGGTTTTGGTATGTCTTCCCCTTTACCTGGGCTTGGGAGATGTATTTGTAATGACCTTCCCCTGGGAATGTCCTTTTCCCCATCTCTTCATCCACTGCATCCTCCCTCTCCTCCTCCTCGGAAGCTTCCTCTGGCCATGAGGAGTCGAAGCTGCGCTTGTCCAAGATGGCGTTTTCCTCCGGGCGGCTCTTCTGGGCTTCAGCAAGGGCCGCGTTGAGGCAGCTGAAGATGGAGGCAGTGTTGTAGAGGTGGAGAGCCCGTCCGGTCTTGGCGGCGCAGAGGAGGGCGAGGAGGAGCAGCAGCCTGGTGTGGGGCATTGTGGTGGCCTGCCTGGTGGAAACAGCAAGGGGAGGGCAGAGATGGGCATGAACTCCCCGTGGGCCCTGGGGCAGAGCACCATCATCTCCCCATCCTCCCACATCCCATGGACCTGGGTTCACCTCCCAGGTCCCATCTAATGGTTAGGGCAGGTGGGAGTGAGTTGCTTTGGGGCCTCCTCCTCCAAGGTACAACCCCCCAGGCCTTGGTTTTGGGGTGCTAGGTGGGAGGTGGGATGTCTAAGGTGCTTTGCAAGGCTGAAGCCTCCAGGGAGGGCAGGATTTAGCCATCCCTTTGCCAAAACACAAGTATCTGCTGCAGGAGAGCTGGTTTCTACCATAACTGCCTGGGGCAATCTCATTGCAGTCCCCATGCAGCCCTCTCCACCTTGCTAACACCTCCACAGAACATCTGTGTGTACCACCAGCTGCTGTAACAGTGGGTTTTCCTTTCAGCTCCTCTCTGGGCAGCCTGAAGCCACCAGAGATGTTTCTGTGCTCTTTGAAGCTGGCAATTGCCCACCTCACTCAACTTCATCTGAAAAGAACATGGAGAGTGGAGTCGGTCCCAATGCTGGAGGGGGAATCCAGCGTGATGACCCCATGTCCCCTCTCCAGCCCTGGTCTCAGGTGCTCTGGGATTGCCCATTACCCCGTGGCTTTACCCCCAGGATCCCCCTCCACATCTGATGGCACATTTGGGGCACATATCCCCTTGTGGACAGCCCTGCCTGGGGACCTGGGGGCACCTCCAAAATCACAGCACAGCATCACTCCCTGCATGAAATATGGTCATTTTGGGGTCTCGTGGGGGCTGAAAACCTCGGGATAACCCTCCTGCTCTGCAAAACCTCCCCATCTCTGAGTCCTGACTCTCCGGGAAGCGACCCATCCCTCTATACCCACCCAACTGCTCAAAAAGGCCACCTACAAGGCCAGAAGGTTTTGGGGTGGGGGTTTCGAGGTCAGGCAAGTGCCCCTGAAGGCACAAGGACCTTCCAAGTGCCTGGAGGTGTGCTGGCATTCCCAATCTTCGGGCCCCATCTTGTGGCAAGCCTGTCACACGGCAAGCCCTGGCTGGGGGACAGTGTCCCCAGGGTTGTGGAGACCCTACCTGGGGCTGGGGTTTCACCCCTGAGTTGGGGCTGTGAGCTGCTAAATTATTTCCCATGGGGACAGGAGTGTGGAGGGGACAAGGGAGGCTGGGGAAGTCCCTGGGAATCTCTTGCGGAACAGGATGGTTCCTGGAAGTCTCCACGGATGTCTGGGTCTTGGGGCTACCGCTGGGGATGGAGGCATGAGGGGCTGCTGGGTGGGGGAGATGCCCTCAGACTGATCCAAAATCCGCTCCAATCACTTGTCCCCAGGAGCTGTCACCCTGGACCTACTCTTCTGCCACTGAAACTGCTGCCACCTTAATTCTGCCCTTCACTGATCAGTGGAAGGGGGAGATTTGGGAAGGTTTATCCCCTCGATGCTGCCCTTTGCCGTCCCTCGGAGGGGGAGGTTGGGGCAGGTCGTACAGGCAGGATTTGAAGGAGCTGCTCCATTTCCACTTCTTTGCCCCTGCACAAAACCCCACAGAGCCCCCCCCAGGCAACAACCATCCCCTTAACTCTGCCCTGCACCCAGATGAGAGAAGGACGAGCGCAAAGCCATCGCAGTAGGATGGGAAGGAGAAGCCTTCCTAGGCACACAACCCTCATGCGAGGGTGATTAGGGGCCCCAAACTCTCCTTCCTTCAGCCCCAAATCAGACATTTAAATCCTAGGGCTTAATCTTTGCTTGCAAAAGCTTCCTAGGATGAAGATCTTTCCCCCCACCCCAAAGCCTCCTGCTTTGCAGCTGTGTTTCAGCCCCAGATGAAGCGGCTCCCCTCGCCGAAACTCTTGCAGCCCCTGCTAGGCAAGACAGGGGGCTTGGGGCATGAACTTAGAAATCCCTAAATATCTCACCCCTGTCTGCAGCTCCTGCTCTCCCAGGGACAATACGTGACCCCCAAGCTGCTGGATGGAGAACAGGAACATTTTTGGAAGCCCTGGCAGAGCCAGTACGGCTGCTGGGAGAGAACTGAGCGGGTTTGAGTCGCCGCTGCCCTCTCCAGAGCCGCGGAGCAGCGTCTCCCCCTTGCCTCTCCCCGACAGCTATTTCATGACCCTCCGAGATGGGTGGCTTGGCTTGCTTTTCCCTTTAGAAAAACTCCTTGGGGACCTCAGCCGAGCGAGGGGAAAGGCAGAGCAAGGGGGAAACGTGGCTGAAACGCATCCGCACCCAGCACCGGGTTTCCCGGTCCTCGGCTGCGGGGTGGATACCCTGGCAAAAAGAGCAAAAATCAAGGCAAAGCATCAAGGAAAAGCAGCGTCCAACTGCACTGGCCAGACGGCATGAGCTGATATTTTGCTGGGTTTTTTTTGTTTTTTGCATGGGGGTTTTATGCCCTGGCATACCAGAAAGTTTTTTTTTGGACCAGAAAGTAAACTGGAATTGGGTTTTCCTCCCCCCCCCGCCAAAGAAAAAAAAAAAGCAGGAAAAGCAGAAAAACCACCTGCGGTGGATCTGAAGAAGTCAGAGTTAAATCTGCCGCTGCCGGAGGGTGACCTGCGGGTACCATTCGCTGCAGGTGGAAATTGCCGGGGTGCCCGCGAGCAATTTACAGGCGTCGGATTGAGACGCTGCCGACAGCCACGGCAGGACCATGTGTATGGGCTGCAGATTTGCCTCTCGGCTTTTAAAGAGAAAAGTCAATCGTTCCGGCAAGGCAGCTCTGCAAACCGGGGACAAAGCTGCTTATCACGGGCTCCTCGGCAGCAGATGCATCGGATTAAGTTCATTTTTTTCCCCCATCAAAAAGTAAGTCTGGAATAAAATAACGTTGTGGGTGAGACCTGTAGACTTTTAAAACTCTTTCTCTCTGATGCCGCCTCCACTTTCCTAATGAACCGCTCCTGATGATGCTGATTCCCAGGGCTCCAAAATTCCAGCTGACCCTGTGGGGATGGAGCTGTGCCCTCCTCTTCTCCCCATCCCCTTAGCCCAACAGTGATTTGGCTCCCCACTTTTCGATTTCCCAAGATTTCCAAACCCTACCCATGCTGCCTAGCGTAATCTGCCTCCAAAAATTATTATAATAATGAAAAAAAGACATTTGCTTAGGAGGGAGGGTGGGGGGGGAAGTCTCTTAACATGAAGTCTTGAACTGCTTTTCCCTGTCCTGCCTTTTTTATTTTTTTTTGTTTTCTTGCAGAGAAACATGGAAACCTGAGCTCCCAAGGAAAGCACTGAAATATTTAAAGTTTGTGCAAATGAAGCCGGCTGCTGGTTAATAAATGAAATCCAGGCACTCACCTGGTAATCCTCGGTGCTCGGGCTGGGAAGGGGTTGCTGCGGTCTCACTCCAAGGAGAGAGGCATCAGGAGCCTTCCCCTGAACTTCTGCACCCTTGCTTTTCTTTTATTGTTATTAAGAGGGCTGTGATATTTTTTTGCTCTCTATGGAAACGCTTTTCCCCTCCCTTGTGTATATATAAAAATGAGCGATCACGGGGTTTGAGTCGTAAGTCCAGACGTGGAGCCTTCATTTGGGCATGATTTCATTAAAATGAAATCAGAGGGAGCTGGCAACGTCACAGGGCTGCGGTGCCTCTCCCCATTCAGAAGGAAAAAAGGAGGGGGGGGGAAGTGGAAAAAAAGATTTCTGAACCCAACAGCCTGGTGAGAGTCACCTAAAACTGGGGCTGTCGCCAACACCGTGGACTCCGCAGGATCATGCAGCCACACTTTCCTCCCGCTCCTCCAGGTAGCCGGGCACTTGGTGCAAGGATATTTTCAATGCAAAGTTTTTTTAAGCCCCCCCCTAAAGCTGCTTTCTGGGAATTTCAGCCTTGATTAACAGTGTTATCCCAATGAATGTATTTTTATCCAAAGAGTGGGGCTGGTGCAGCACCTTGGCAGGGTTTTGCCCTGGGGTGGTGCTCATAACCCCCATCTTCAGCAGGTAAAGGCTTGCCCTGCTCACACTGCTCTGCCCCCTGCCTGTTTTTCCATCTCTGAGGGTTTTTCTCCTCCCATGCAGGCAGGGAAACCCCTGGAATATTGACATTTTAGGAAACTTCTTCCAGGATGTGGTAGCATGGTCCCAGGTGCAGTGTTTGAAGAGGGGGCTAAGGATAATGAGTGTCTTTGAAAAAAAACCCCCTCAAACTCCCCAAAGCCACTGAGGTCCAGCAGAATTAACTCAGGTTGCCCCAAGACAGCAGCCAGGCAGGAAAACCCTAAATCTGAAGTCTCAGGACCACTCTGGTCTTGGTGTGGTCAGAGAGAGGTCTCCTGTGATGCCCCACAGCACCAGTTTGCAAGCAAAAGTGCTTTGTGCTACAAGGAGGATGGAGATGGAGATTTCCCTGCAGGAAACAGGGGCTGCTCCACGTGATCCTGTGCTGAGACACCCAAAGGAGTCAGGTCTCTGGTGGAAGGCCCCTCCTATAGCCACCACAGTTCTGCGGCTGGGCTGGGGGCTCCTGGTGACCCCAGGACCCTGCTTGGCCCTGCTGCTTATCAGAGCTCCTCTCTGAAATCTGCTTTGAAATGGCATCACCACCTTCTTCTAGCAAAGGGCTGGTGGGGTGCAGTTATCCCTGAGATGGGACAAATCCTGCCAAAAGTGGGGAAAATCCTCTGAGCAATCCCACAAAAGGTAACAGCAGCCAGTAGTGATCTTGAATGGTTTCCAAGTTAGGATGGGGAGATCTTCTCGCTCCTGGACCACACCAGCGATGGTCGCGGCTGCTCCTTTGGGGAAGAAGAGTCATTGAGTGTGGATATTCTTGGATGAGCATCTTTGAACTTCTCACCCAGCTCCTGAAGACGCTGGATGTTGTTTGAGAGGCAGCAACCGGTGATGGTGAGAGGTCCTCTTTGGATTCAAACCTGGATAGAGGATTCTCCCCTTAATCACCTCCAGCTGTTGGCTGAGACACATCAGGATCCGCCGCCCCAGCAATTCACTCCCCTCTCATTTTCATTTGAAGCTTTCCTATCCTGGGCTGATGTTTTCTTTACCCCTCCTTCACTGACACCTGGAAGGCGGTTTGGTTATCCAGATCTTTGGAGCCTTTGGTCATAGTTTTGGGCAAACAAACTCCCTTGCAGACTTAAATGCAAAGAGCTGGGTGGGAAACTCCACTAGAGGAACTTCTTCCCAGAAAAACTGAGGGAAATCACTGTTTGATCCCTGGTCCTCCCTCCTCTCCCTCCGGCAAACGCTTGTGGGCTCATTTATTGCAGAGGGCTGCGTGGTTCCAATGAAACCTCTCAGCTCATGCTCTGCAGTGAGGAAGCAGTGATAGATGAGCGCTATTTCCAACCCATCCCCCGTGGTGGAGGTCCATTAAAAATTATTTCCCCTTGTGCTCGTTGTGGATGGATGAGTGCTGATTCTCAACAGCCTTTGGCTTCCCCTTGCTTGGCTTGTGTGCTGCCTTTCCTTGACCTCCACAGGGTAAGAAGGGCTTGAATCAACACCGTTATCAGGTAGCTTAATTAGTGTTGGTAGACCAGGTGACATCACAGGTCAGGGCCTGAAGCTTGGCAGAAGGTATCTAAAGCTTTTTAAAATATATGCAATTCCTTGTGTGCTGCTAAGCTCCACTCAGGTTTGACTCAACACAGGTTTGACCACCCATGGACGAAGGCTTTGTGCCTGGGGTAGACAACGAGGGCTTTGCCAGCATTTCTCTCCCATCGTACCTCCTTGGAGAGATGTGTTTTGCATCCTCTTGCTCCCTGAGGGCTGCAGATGTTGACTGTGGTCCTTGAAGAAAGCTCAGGAGACCCTTGGACTCTTTGGCTCAGACCACTGATAGCCCTATATGCTTCAGAGTGAGTTAGGGACCCGCCTCCCCTGATTTTGTTGGTCTGGGGATGGAAGAAGGGCGATGGGCATGGAAATACATGTGGGATGGGAACTCTTGGTGCTGACTTGGCCAATGGGTGCTTCATGAAAGCTGTGTGGGCATTCAGAAAGTGGGTCCCCCTCTGCCTACTGGAAGGGGAAGATGCCATCCCTGCCTTGGCTTCACATCCCGTTGGGGTAGAGGACACGTTAAGGGGGAACCACTGGAAATGCCTCTAGTAGCATTTTGGACTCAACTGTCACCTGCTCAGAGGCGATCAGCCAAGGAATATAAAAGGTCTGGAAAGGTTATTGCTTCTGTCATGGGGTGTGGGTCTAGCATCCCCGGCCCCAAAGGTAGAGCAAAACTGGTACCCCAGAAATCAAAGCCTGGTGCACCCCTCTGACACAACGACCTGGTGTCCCTGATCACCTTCAGGAGTTTCAGGATCAAACTGAAGCCTTGCTATTGCCAAAATCACTGGGAACCTGTGATTCAGGTACACAAGGAAGGGAATGTAGGTTAGGGAAAGGCATGATGTCAAAGTAGATTAATTAAGTCATCCTAAAGCACACTCTCTCCCAGAGGTGATGAGGCCTTTAGCTTCTTTCAGTGCGTCTCCAAAGTGAATTAAACTATATGAAGACCACAGGTTGGGAGGGGGTAAGGTCTATTTAGCTGCATCCACACAAATGATGGCTGCTCCAACTTTGCAACCATCCCATCCCTTGTGGTGGGGTGGTGGTCTTCTCTCACTGAAGATTTCCTGAGGTTGAGAGTGTGTGTGATGGAGGGAGAAGGGGTGTGCGTGTAGTTTTTACCCATTGCAAGTGCTTCAGGCTGTCCCGATGGGTTGTGCATGCTCTGAACGGTCGGAAACAGGGTGTTCAGCCCTTCCTGGCTGGTGGGTGTAACGTGGTGACTTGGGATGTTGGGAAAGGGCTGACCTGGGATGCTGGGATGCTGAAGAGGGTGTTGTCAGTGCCAACTCTCACCCGGGCTCTTCGGTGTCTGCAGCTACTGCAGGAGGGTGACAAATGCAGTTACCCACCTCCACCATGGGTCCGTTTTCACACTGTTGGGGTTGAACCTCACCCTGTTTGACTGAATTAGGTAGCAGCAGGTCCCAAAGGCCTTGGGAGACCAGGGCACAAGAGCAGACTGAAAGGTGGGGAGGGACTCAATGCCTAACAAGTTGCTTTCCTGGGCAGCCAGGCTTGAGACAGATCATCCCCATGGCTCAACAGCAAAAAGCAATCAAAACAACCCTAAAGACCCACTACATTTGAAGGAACGGCATATAGACATGGGTCCCCCTCAAAAGTCAATCCTGCTGCCTGAATGACCCATGTAAACATGAATCTATTTATTTTTTTTTTCCTGCAGAAAACAAAAACTACCTGAGAAAGAAGCTGGGGCATGGAGGTGAATGCCTTTCCCAACATCCAGCAGGTCACCACTGAAGCCAGGTGGTCAAACCCATCTCCGTCTCCTGAGCAGATACCAGGGCGTCTTTCTATGTTTTATTTATCCATAAAATGCTTTGCTGTTGGGAAGGGTCAGTACAGGACAACGTTCTTGCAGGAGGCAAATGAGCCCGCCAGACATGGAGTCTTCATGGTGATTTTATTAGGGGAAAATAGGAAAGAGAAGGCAGCGTCTAAGAAAGAAAGATAAAAGAAGTCAAACTGCCTGGTTTATCCCTATCAGTCTGCTTTAAAAGCAAACCCGACTGTTTTAGCTGTCACCTTCTGGCTACCGTGGCTTCAGTTTTTGCTTTTGCAGGCGATTGGAGAGGAGATTTTCCTGCAAACCAGAAAATGTCGTGGCATGAAAATAACCCCAGCTTGACCCTGGGGAAGGAGGGCAGCCTGGGGCACCCATGGGAGCTGGCTGGAGGCAGAGGGGACTCCAACGCCTAAAAAATTTATCTGAAAATTACCAAACGTAGGAAAACCAGAGGCTTTGTCATGAGCTTCCTCGTGCGTCTCCCTCATGCGTCTGTCTCTCCCGGAGAAGGACACCGTCCCACCTCTCTGCAGCCTGCCCTCGCTCTTGCCAAGCTCAATTTCCTTCTGTGAATCATCGTTTAAAGCCCAAATGTGGGCAGCTGAAGAGCATCTTATTAAAGTTTCATCACTCCAGCCATTCCGTTACTGGGAAAAAGAGGACACAGCAACTCAGGGTCGTATCACACCAGAAGCCTTGAAAGCAAAAGATGCCCCAAATACCAGCGGAGGATTGTTGCCTGGCCCAGGGAGGCAAAGGCCATGCCATGCGAGGTCCTGTTTACTGCTTCCAGCACCAGAATTGCATAGAGGAGGCGTACACGGATGCACCGTAGGTCCATAGAGGGGCAGAAGGGAGTTTTCTGGTTTGCTTTGTCCCTTCTTTAATAATCCCTAAGACTCAATTTGCAATTTCAAGGCTGCGGAGGCGGTACCTCGCTGTGATATGAGATTGCCCATCTCCCATCTCCCCGTAAACCTATAGTGAAGGGCCCTTCCTCTCCCTTGAAGCTGATTTTTGGTGGGTTTCTCTTCCTCATAACCCCATTTTGGGGGTGATTTTCACTCCTTCCAACAGCAGCAACACGTTCTTGC
>BOSO01025810.1:0-20471 GCA_018403395.1 Gorsachius goisagi | reverse complement strand
ATTTTATATCTTAACCTAAAATAGAAGGTATCTTATGTGGAGTTTTGGTACTTCCATCTATCACTATATAAGAATCTATTCTGTGAAACTGAAGTGGAGAATAAACAGAAAGATACTCAGTAGCTTCTCCAACCCATCAAATATTTTCAGTTACATAGAACAACCACAGAGCAGCTTCAATGAGGAATGGAAAGTATAATAATCAAGTGGAATTCCTGGTTTCCATCAGCAACACCTTTACCATTATTTCACCATTCTAAAGTGTCAAGTAAGATTTATTAAGTTTTAAAGAAGAATTCTAAAGTACAACAATAAAGACAGTCCCACCTTATTTTGATACTTTAAAGTTCCTCGGTAAAAATAAGCTCGCACATTGTTAGGAAGAATTTTGATTGCCTCATTGCAATTCAGAATTGCCTTAGCATATCTACCTTTACTTCCATAGTAAGCAGCACGACTCATATATGCCTGTAGAGATGAAGATGAAATGGTGACATGGTAAAAAAAACAGGTTTTTTTTAGCATTATAAAACAAGGGTTAAATAGAAGACAGAAATTACAAGTTTATAAAAACGTACATCTTACGAAGCTTGTAATTTCTTTTATTTAACGCTTGCCATGTACTTGCTGACAGATTACAAGGCAATACACCCATGAAATGCAAAACCTATCAGTCTTTGAACCCATCCAAAAATGCCTCACAGAAACAAACTATCAGGAGTTTTTATATTACCTGGAAATGTGATGGACAAAGGGCAAGTGCTTGACTGAAATCTCGGATGCACTTAGCTTGTCTCAGCTGCATTCTACACAGCCCTCGCTGATAAAAAGCATCAGGGTAACTTGAATGTAGTCTGACAGCCATACTAAAAGCATCACGGGCCTAGAAGGATGACATATCATCTGAATTAAATATTGTCTGTTTGTTCATCTGAAGCCATAGGCAAATTAACTGACTCTTCTGTACAGCTAGGTATGACCTATTTTTGCAGTTGGAACCCACCATGTACCTGCATTGTTTTTTATCACTCTCATCCATTTACAGCTATTTAAAATTTTGTAATGTTTAACACCCTACCTAGTACAGTCATAACCTCAAGGAGGTACAACCTAACTCATTTAATAATGTCATTTCTTTAATGAGACTGCACAAGGTCTTCTGTCTGTAAGACCTGAAAGAGTGAAGCGGTTTATTATAGTAGACAATGGATTAATATTGCTAGTATGTAACTCCTTTAAAATCCATCCAGATAGTTTTTTCTTCTACATTGTACATTAGCTTACAAAGTCACAGGCTTTTCCAGGATCTACAGCTATAACACCGGATGTACATTGGCACAGTAAGTCACCTTTTGCAGTTGTCATGTATTACCACATTAGATATTTCAGACAACTTTGACAGCCTTCTTCCAAAAGAATATCACTTTTGACAAATGGGGTTGGAAGCAGACAGGGCAAGAAATTGTTCTCTTCCCTATGGAATTCTGGTATTTCAAGTGTTTCTAGTTTGTCTTGAGCCTTTTAGCAAGTCAACAACTGAAACATATTTATTAAAATATCAACGTAGAAGACATTTGCATGAACTCACACTAGGCCTGACACAAAACTCACCAATAGGCTTTCAGTAGTTTTCAAGAAAAAAGTCCCCAATACAGTTGAAAGAATTGATTTTGTTGAAAGAAGGGAAATATATTTTTCTTAGGTAATGCAGTTTATTTCTTAAGTATCATACATAAGTGCCGAAGGGAACCAGCTAGGGGTGTTATGAGCTACAGTAATATAAAAAACAGTTAACAAATTACAACCAGCTCCATAATACAATTATCTAGGAATTCCTTTGTCCAAGTTTACTACCAATTCACTACACCACTGATACTCCTACATGAGTCTTGTGTGTCTACAAGATCTGTGAAGACATTGAAAACAATTAAGAAATTAATGTATGTTTTTATTCCATCAAATTTGTAATTAGTGGCATACATTAAAAAATCATAACATTAGCATTGGAAAAATTACTTACAAACTTGCAAGACAGCCTAATGTACCTCATGAATTCAAAAGAAAGTTGCTAAAGGCAGCGTTTAAAATATTGAAATCATTTGCTCACTTATAGTAGTTGTTTACAAGCAGTGGAGTCAAAGGCTAATATATTCTATATAATTAATACCAACCTGTAATAAACTTTTTTGCTCCATGTAACACAGGCCTGTGAGATAATACACTTCTGCAGCCTCAAATGTTTTAGGCAAGACTTTTGCTGAGGTCATCAGGAGCTTCATAGCTTTTTTAAAACTTCTCATAGCATCCTACAGTACAGAGAATATTAATAATTGTAAAGCACTTAACTGAAAATCTGCAAGATTTGTTAGATATTTTAAATTTTTTTTTCCTAGTCTTTCTTTGGAACATGATGGTAAAATGACTAGTCTAGTGTTCCTTGATGTTGCTGGAGTTACACTCTTGATCTCCGAATCGTTCATAATAACAACATCCTAAGAAAACTGAGAAATATTCCTGAGTTTTATTTATATATTACAAAGTAGCTAACGTACATGATCTTGAAATAACATACAGTTCATTTATACTCTTATTTAGGCACACAGTTAATGATGATTATTAATTTTACTTATATTTATTTCCTTGGGAAGAAAACGTATACCTTTTCTGTATGTAAATAAAGGTTTCTTTATGTAAATAATGACAAACTATTTATTCCATAGACAACTTACTAAATTTAATAACCATTAAGAAATATATTGGAAGGAGTAGTCCTGTATAGGCATTGAAGGAACTTATATGAACAGCCTCCCAGAATCTTGCCACGTCTCATAGATCTGGGAAATAATTTATGCATATTTAATAATGCTTTGGTTTAAAGGAGAGTGTAAGGAAAACAATAAAAAAAATTAAGAACAGTTCAAGATAAGCCATTCCTCAGTCTTTGAGGATTATAAAGGGACCACAGTGAAAGTTCCAGTATCAAGAAAAGTAAAAGAATTATAGCATCTTTTTCTTAAGTGAGTCTTTTAATATGGAGAAGTATTTGTTTAGAAAAATCAGTTTAAAATACCAGTGCCCACAGGGCTGCCTGCAAATACTACACCTGCCTCCCTAAGTTGTCAAGGTAGCAGAAGTTTTAAATGAAACAGGTCTGCATTTACTGCTATTTAAAAATCATTTTTCTCTATTTCTACATTCAAAAATACTCTTTCTTTAAAAGGAAAAAGAACTGTAGATACCTGAACTCACTCACATGTAATTCTAAAGGCACAGCTGATTCTCAGGATACTACAGCCTGAAGTCTGATCATTTTCCCCACTCAGAGTATTGCACCATTCCCCTACAGAAGAGCTGGCAATGCAAGTCCTCACCTCTGGGTGAAGCACTCTGAGAAATCGGGGAATGCACTCTAACACACATACTCTTAACCTTGACAATTGAAATGGGTTGAATTGGAGAGTACTAATGATCACCATCTTTGACTTAGCACCCTTTCAAAGACAGCAGAACTAGTTATGTCCCATTATGGTTTGAGACAAATAAAACACCCAAGCCTAACAAAAAGCTGAATGGATCAAGAGCTTTTATCTGCTACAAGACCCAGGAGGAGTATAATTATTGCAAAGTGCATGCCTTTTCATTTAAAAAGAACCTGCAAACACAAGGCTAAGAGGAAACGGAAAGACTGTGCGTTTCGAACACAGAACTCAGATAGGTAGATTCAAGGTTTTATGAATCTGCCTGTTACTGCTATTGTGTTTAGGGAAACAGGAGTTTACATTTTGTATGACCAAATAGGACTGTACAAAAAGAAACAGTTAATCCATACTGCCAATTTCAACGATTCTGCAGGCCTCAAATATTGTCTAACTGCAAGACTCAAACTAGTGACAATATTGGTTAAACCCTATGACATATGAATATTCATGAAGTTGAGAAAATACCTGTAACTATACATTACATATTCAGTTCACATACATGAATTAAACATTCGTATTGCATTATATTAGACAAAAAATTCTAGACATACTTCTGTATTATTTTGTTTCAAAAGTAAAATTATGCCATATAATGGACCTTAATCTACATAACTGTATCTTGTAATTGATCATCCAAAATGTTTTAAAACTAAAATTCTCTTATTTATGCTGAACTATTAGTGCTGCTGCTGTTGAAAATTCTTACTCAGGTCATATGATTTAATGAGGTACCCTGAAGGTTTATTTTTATAATATTTTATGAAATGTGCTATTATAAGAATACAGAAAGAAAAGCATTGTCTTGTTTGGCATATATATAATGTAAACTTTTCTAACCTTAGTTTTCTTGGCTTTCATTTGTATTTTTCCTAAAATAACAAACATTGAAGGCTCACATTGAGTTGCAGTAGCTTCATGTAAGCACTCTATGGCCTTATTGTGATTTTGACAAAATGACTGAACAAGTGCTTGCTGAACAGGCTGAGACGTAAAGGATTCTGGAAGAAAACCACCATGAAAAACAATCTCTTTTACTTCAACCTATATGTTTTTCAGTGTAAAATACCTTTAAATTATATGCAAACTCTAAAATGCTATTAAAATATTTGGAGTATCAAAGCTTGTTTTAACATCCATAAAAATACAAACATAAACTAAATTCCTATAGAAGTCCTAAGTTGAAAAGTTATTTATCAATTAATGTAGTTTGATTGCTAAACACCTGCAAATATTTACCTTCCCCTCCCCACATCTAAGAAAGCTTTGCTCTGCAGAAGTATCACCATATACCTGCTTTTGTTTTATATTCTTGTGCCCTGTGTATCCAACTCTTGGTCACTACCAGAGACAGGAAACTAATCTCATACAGTATGGCTATTCATATGGATCCACCAAGAGTTTCAGACTGCACTGAACACTGCCATTTTATGCCCAGCACATGACAAGGTAGTACTATACTGCAATATTTTTTCTGTTCAAGCACATTGGGAAGGTTGAGTTCTAAAGCTATTTGATATTTTGTTAGGAAAGACTGTACATAAGTACAGAACAGAATCCTTAGTCAATATTCCTTTAAAGCAGAAATTACCAATATTCATAGAATCATAGAATCGTCTAGGTTGGAAAAGACCTTTAAGATCATCAAGTCCAACCGTTAACCTAGCACTGCCATCCCACCACTAAACCATGTCCCTAAGCACCTCGTCTACATGTCTTTTAAATCCCTCCAGGGATGGGGACTCAACCACCTCCCTGGGCAGCCCATTCCAGAGCCTGACAACCCTTTCTGTGAAGAAATTTTTCCTAATGTCTAGTTATTAATATAATATTAATATTATTAATTTTGAAAGGTAGAAATAAAAAAACAACATGAACTCAAAAGATAAAGGAAATTCTGAAGTCCCAGGTGATAGTACAGGCAATAATGGTGCAGGTGATAATACAAACACTATCACCTTTAAGGCTTCAGATATGCAAACAAAATACTCTAGATAATAAGTTCCTCTGTTTTAGCTGATTCATGGTAACTAACCTATTTGCATGCTTGAACTTAATTGGTTTTGAACAATTCCTTGGTTACAGACTGCTGCCATGGTTCACAACTATCTAGGAAAATTGATGGAAATTGGCTTTACCTTCATCCATTTCTGCAAGTTGGTAAATACATAAACTTGCCAGCTCATATTTCTTCAACTCCATTAAATACTGTCCCCTGTAATGAAATATTTGTTGGATGTGATTAATGAAACTATTTCCAGGCATTTCTCTCAAAGTGCAAATACTACTGAAATATGTTTTCATTAGTATAAAAAGAGAAAAAGGAAAAATAATGCCTTCCAATAAAAATATTAAAAATAAATTTTTCTTTTTTCATAAAAAATGTCACATTTTTAATTTTTTCTTTCACATCACAGTACCAAGAAATCATATGCTTACCTGTCTTCGGATTGTAGGAGTTACAAAAATACATTTTCTTTGGATTCCACAGATAGCAATCCTTACAATCTCAAGAACTGCAACAATAGTACCGTTTCTAAGATCCACAACTGACCAATAGCTGATAGATACATTCTGTTTTCAAGGACAATTTTTTGTCTCCTCAGATATCAGCATCAGTATAAGAGGTCATGCTAGTCAAACCATACTGAGAAACAAGCTGAGTAAACCCACTCTTAAAACTGGGAAAATATAGTATTATTGACTGGAACATAGTAACTAATTCTCCTAATACACCTGAGGAATAATATCCTACCATTTCCTCCTTAGTTATTACAGCTTTTCAGGGGACATCTTTATGGTGTAATTTACTTTTTAGTCTTGCTAAAAGGTCACTTCTTGTCACTGGGCTGAAAATGAGAAGAGCAGTTCAATTCTAAATTGGCCTGGACTCAATCCTTCACATTCTTTGCATTATGTGGATTCTGCAGACAAATCAGTGAAGGACCCATCCAGTTGTGGAAAACATTTAAAATTATTAATTTTTTAAAAAGTTCAGACTTGCTTTCTTGTCATGGCACCTATTTACTTATTTTTCCCCAGAAACTATATGTACGTCAAAGAGCAGAATTCTATATATGAAAGAAGGTTCCTCTTTCAAAGGTAACAAGTACAATAGTTGGGTGACACTATGCAGATAAATTTTAAAAACATCTTTTAAAACCCATTCAGATCAGGTTGGTATATACCCTTGTATTCTTTGAAACAGCATTCCAAATATTTTTGTTTTTAAAATGAGATACCTGTGAAGTTCTCAACTAATCACTTTCCTACCTTAGTATGCAAAGTTGTGATTTATTTGGATAAAGATGAATGGCTCTGTTTATATCCTTCACAGCATGTGGTAAACTATGAATCTGTAATTTATAAAGAAAAAAGTGATTTAATTGCTAATATGAACACAATTTGGAGACACAATTACTATTTCTGTAAATGTGGTTCTGCAGGATGCAATGCCCACATGGTAACAACTCACAAGGCACATACGCCCTCTGTAAAGGAGCTCAACATGTTTTTAATAAAGATGTGAAACGTTTACCCTATATATATTTCCATACTGTCCCACAGGACAGATCCAAACTCCAGACAGTTTCTTTACTTTTCCAAAATCCAAAGAAGAGTCTGGACTATTGGGAAGGAGATTAGGTCATGAGATCCACATGCATGTATGTCCTTATGAATCTCCACTAATGTAATGAATTTGCATTTATTTTTCAAGTGTCTGTGCATGTGGTCTCATTCAGGGTGCTTCAGATGCTGAGGAGAAAGGAGATCATTACAGCAAAGATCCCAAGGACTGATTCATTCAGCTGGGATAGCTGTTAACTCAAACTCTCATTAAAGAACAGCACTAATGGAATGCATGTTGCTGTTTTACATTGCAATAAAAAAAAAGCTCCCCAAAAAAACAGTAAAAAATACAAAAGCAACCTGAGCATTAGTGGATGATCTCCAATATAAACTATCAGGCACAAGTTCTTAAGTATCAAAAAAGAGAATATCATCAATCCACTCTAGATTGACTCTTGAGTTAAAAGCCATTTCCTTTAGTTGTGGAAGCAAATTAACAGTGTAAGCAATTTCCCACAATATTTTGAAAACAAACTAAGCACTGTGAGACCCAAGAGTTGTTTGAATTCTGACAACAAAATCTACAGAAGTTAGGTCACATTGAATACTCCATTCCTTGTACTCCTGAGAACATGTCAAAAAAACAACTGCTAGCAGAAATTATTCTCAAATCCCATGCAGAAGAATACATTCTGTTTCACAGTAAATTAAAATACTGAAAATGTTTTCACTCCCATTTGTGAGGAAGAACATTTGAGTTTCCTGAAAAATAAGTATTCTCAAGAAAATTCTGTTTAGAAAACATTGTATTTCAAAATGGGGGAGGTTATATTTAAACAATACATATTTTCAAAAAATATTTTTGAAATATATTTCAAAACATTATTAAAACTCCGATTAGAGGTACACTGATGTAGAGATGATAAAATGACTCTTGAAATATTTTGTGTCATTGCATTACATACATGTCAACAGTATTTTACAATTGCAATGTATGTAATTATTATGGTGACAAGGACTACTTGAAATGTATAGCTATATGCAGGTTATAACATGTATAACACAAAGGCATAAGTATTAAAAAACTCAAATACCACAAATATAAAGCTATATAAAATGGCAAACAAAAGCATAAGGAATGTATTACCTCATGATATGCTTGCGCTCTGCATACATAGGCTCGAACATTGAGAGGATCAATTTCAATGGCATTAGTAAACTGTCGAATAGCTTCAGAGTATTGATGGAGATGCAACAGCAGTATCAAACCGATATTTAGGTAAGCAAAGATGACAGAGCTAAAACCAGATTTTTTTCCTTTTGTTATCACATGAAATATGTCATTATATTTACCACAACTTATACAGGCTTCATCTACTTTTATGACATTTACCACGCATCTCTTGTGATCACACTGACCTAAAAAATTGTAATTGCCAGCAGAGGAGATAGGTCATTAAAAAACACCACTTCAGTAACTTGTGATGTTTGGCTGCACACTAGAGGCTCTCTCATCAAAAACAGTCCAAATGTGAATTGTGAAGAAATGACGACAAGTCTCTGTCATAGAAGCTGGACTAGAAATAGAGCTAACTGGTAATTTCATATATACTGAATAGGCCAATAAATACTGAATTCTTCAACACTAAAAATACATTGTAGTTTTAGAAGTCTGACAAAGCTTACACGGTTTCCCTCTAGTCTGCTCCCTTATATTCTGTCATTTCACTTGACTAGCTGCTAGGGAGACCTGGGTTTCCAAGATCTGCAATATCTTGAGCAGCCCACTCTTACAGACCATTTCTAGGCAAAGTTCAAGATTTCCTATAGCAGAGCCAAGACAAAGGAAGAGCTGAGGGGTCTTTAGGCCTGCCACAGACTGGAATGGAAGCCTTTGCTCAAGACAGGACTGTTGAGGTTGCCTGAGGGTGAACAAGAACTCAATACCTTTAGAGTAAGGTAATTAATGCAGCTAACTGGTATGGGAGGCCTGTTGCATACGGCAAGACCATGTGTATGGCAGAGCTGCCACAGATATAATCTATTTCTGAAGTATTTTTAAATTGTAGGAAGAAATGCAATTCAGAGAAACCACATCGGTTTCAGTCACCAACTAACCAAGGATCACAAACAGCATTTTTAAAAAATTCATTTCAAGGACACCATTTACTGGCTTTTGCTCAATAAAACATTGTGACATTTTCTTTGGGGAAAAAGGTTTGACTTTTTACCTGCATTGTGGACAGATTCCCTCCCAAAAGACTAATGAAATTATTATGGCATGAGTAGTAAACTTTAATTAGGACTTCAGTTTCATCTTTTGTCTGCCAAACCTGAATAATTTACCTGCCAAGTTGCCATGTAAGGCAAAATAAAATTTTATTTTGAAATACATTAATAATTATTTTTAATATACTCAGACTATAGTAAATGAGGCAAAAGATATTAAAAGAAGACAACATTATATTTGTGTGGTTTTATGTCAGTCTATTTGCTGAATAACAGTTCTGATTCTACTTTCCTTTATTAGTACTTTTATGCCCCAGATAATCAGAATATAAACAACATATATTAAAATTCTCAAGTCCAATCACCTGTCCAAAGCTAGGACACTTTCAAAGTCACAGATTGCAAGTGACCATTGACACTGTTCTGAGTAAAGAATCCCACGATGAAGAAAAGAACAGAAATTCTCCTGAGTGTCATTGATGAGTACTGTGGGAGAAGGAGAATAAAAATCAGTCACTCCATGCAACTTATTTGCACATTACTTTTTACTCTAGTTTTCTTAGAATTTTATAAAATATCACAGCTAAACCTTAACATGAGATCATAACAGAAACTGTTCACTGGGGCATGAAATACCTTCAAGACATATTTATATTTCTCAGTTACACCCACTCCAATTGTTAAAAGTGAAGCAGAAAAGCACAGGAAGTAGAGGCAAAACAACTGAAGACAAACAACAGCAAGAGTCAATGTCTAATAACAAATGTAATAGAAATTAAAAGGAGCAAGTTATTACCAAACACTGAACAATAACCATACATTTCAGTATTTGCAACATGAAATATCTCTGCTATATTGTAGTATAGTAGTTACTGGTGAATGGTCATTCCTCTTTTTAGTGATAAACACACACACCATTAAAAGAAACAAACAATACCAGAAACACTGAAGTCCTGCACAGCTTTTTTGGGATCAATCTGTCGCATTATGCAACCTCTATAGTAGAACGCTAACCAACAAGAAGGGTCTAGATGAACCGCTGCTGCTAAGTCTTGTATTGCATTTCTGTACCGCTGTTGCTTAGCATATGCTCTTCCTCGATACAGCCTAATAAGGGAGAAAGTTCCCCTTTAAATATAATTTCCCTTAGAAAATTATACCTACAGAATGAAGTCATAGTGTGAAGTCATAGACTATTATTTGTAACATTAACAGGTTGAGTTAACTTAGTATCAAGAGTTCTTCCATTGTTTTTGTCATGCAATCCTGAAGTAATTATTTGGAGAAAAAAAAAGTTGACAAATACAATAAACATTCAAGGCAGGTCACTGCACTTGCATAAATCAAGTTCAATACAATAGAACCCTGTTTCAGCTCTGGGCATCACAGAGTTGAATGGAACTTTCTCCAAGTTCCACAGTCTATTGGTGCAGCAGTTTCTGTATCAGAAATACCAGGTTTTGTTAAAGCTGATGTAAAAGAAAAAAAATATCAAACTGGCCTCATTACTATTAAAGCTTTCTGAAAATATCCATTCTATTCTTCAATATTTCTTTCAAACAGGCAAGTTTACAAAATCAGATCCTATGTTTCACACCATTCTCCCTCAAATTCAGGAAGCTATTTAAACAAGATAAATCACAAGCACAGGTGGAAAAGCGTGAATAGACAGCAATGGCTGTAAAATTCTTTTATCAATGCAAAATGTAATATATAAAACATTTTTGTTTTACAGGAGATTGCTGTCACTTGTTAAGTGGGTCTTATGTCACATCCCACTTCTATGCAGAGTTGTCATGCAAAATATATACTATTCCTTTTTCAACCTAACACAGTAAAGTCAGTTCCTCAAGAATTTAAATCACATGCTTAACTCTACACAAACACAAGGGATTGATACTAATTGTACTCACTAGGACTACTCACAGAGCCCACACATCAACATTTGAGCATCAATGACCTAGCAGATTTCAGGAAGCCAAATGCAGCTTTATGTTGCTTCAAGATTTTATTTCAAAGTCAGAGTTTTAAGAAGCATCTGTAAATTACTTCAGTAGCACAGGAACCTAATGTCATAAGAAAGCTTTGCATGATTCTGTGGTTCCCTGTGATGAAGGACGTGACTGACCAGTAGAATACACACATAGGGGTATTCTTCCCTAGCCATTTCTATGCAGTTTGGACAGGAATCAGTTCCAGAATAAGACATCTGAACTTAGGTGTCTATTTGTAGATGCCTACAACATATGTTAGGTGTCTGACTTTACACTATCTAGTCAATATAATCCAAGGAGATGAAAGCAATTCAGTTAATCCAAAAATAAATACTTCCTGGCTCTTTAGCTGAACAGCTCTTCAGGCTTTATAGAAGGGCCTACATTCAGTCTACCTAGAGTCTGCAAACTGTATTGATTAGAAACCTTGGTGATAATGGCTGCTCAGGCACCTACCATCCCATGGATACAGCAAGCTGACTCCTAAATTCAGGTATCATAATCTGGTATTGAATATCTGCTTTTACTTTAATTTTACATCTATTTTCATTAATCTAGAATAGAGTATAAAAAGAATGCAAATCTTTGCAGGAATGATATTTAAAAAGTCACATTTTCTATTAGGGAAATCATAAATTCTTCTCAGTCTTTGTAAGTCAAAGCTCAAAAATCATCATATTTCAAAAATAAAGATGTTTCTCATTCATAATTCACATTTTTCACAGAAAACGTTCATTCTGCATAATGCTAAAACAAGAAGCGTCAAGGCAACCAATGGAAATCAGGCATAGAACTATGTAATCCTTAAGAACGTTCTTCACTTTGAGCATGTATTTAAATGGAGCTCTTCGAGCAAAGCACATAGGCACATGCTTAAGTCTGACTGACTCTATATTTGCATTACTCCAGTGGGATCTGAGCACATGGTTCTGTGCTTAGCTAAATTAAGGTCTAGGGACTAATCCAAAGTCATTAAAGCAATACAAAGATTCCCCAATAAATATCACAGCTTAGAAGTTTTATTCTATTTATTAGACATCTCTTTGGAAATGCAATTGCTTTATCATTGTTTAATGCATATTCAGTCTTTTACATATTAATAGTCTTTTAATAATCCATTTAAAATTCAAATACTTTTGTCAAACTAAATATTCTACCTTGCCTGAGCATTGCTGGGGTCTTCCTTGACCACAGCTGTAAAATCCTGAATCGCTGTAGTCAAAACTGAACAGTCAAAGAAATGTATTCCATGTTTCATAAGTGCATCTGTTCTTTTTGGGTTATACTGAAAACACTATAATGAAAAAAATAAAGCAGTACATGATATTATCCCTCATTCTTATAATCTCTAATGATTGAAAGTCTCAACCAAGCATAAAAATAATATATTTTTTATTCTCAGATTTTCTTTTTTATCCTTTGTCCTTTGTCTATTGTCATTTCCATTAAAAGTAAAATAAAAAAGTAGTGATGCAAGCTTATTTCTGGCTGATAATTTATAAACATTCAGTAATTTATTGAATTAGCCAGCAGGAGTAACAGAAATTATTTATTTCCATAGCACTTTTTTTTTAAACTTTTTTTTTTTTAAAGGATATCTGTTCTTCAAGCTGCTTACCAGATATATCCAAATACAGTTTACTTTTACTAAAGTTACACAAAGTTACTACATTACTGTAACAATACAAAAAAGTTAACTTACTTTGGCGTAATCATCCATGGCCAATAACAACTGATTTTCTTCAACATACAACTCAGCTCTCCTAAAATAAATGTCATCATCTGTAGGGCTGCATTGTATTGCAGAGCTGTAACTGATGATTGCCGATGTATTATCACCTTGTTTCCTGTAAATTTCAGCCATTGACAGGTATGTATCTGAAATAACCACCCAAAATATAAAGGGCACTATTTAGGAGCCCAAAACAGTAAGTCATCTCCTCCTTACAGGGTAATGAACACAAGCAGTACAAATAGAACTGATTATACAAAAGGTCAGGAAGTCCAGTTTTCATCTGAGCAACAGAACTCAAAAGTTTGGAGCTATAGCTGTGTGCTCAATCACACAGCAGCAGTAAACTGACAGCTCTTGCTGGATTCTTTGGATCTTTGCTCTCTGTAGAGCTCTGTAGAAATGGCCCAGCAAACCATTTAGTGTAGACTTGTTGATCACAAACAAATATATTTAGTTTAAATGGGCCCAAACAATATTTATCCGACTATATTGGGTCTGGTCAGGATAGAGTTAACTTTCTTTATAAGGCCGGTATGGCGCTGTGTTTTGGACTTGTGGCTAAAACACTGCTGATTACACAGCAAGGTTTTGGGTTCAGCTCTTACTGAACCATTCTTTCACAGTATCAAGGCTTTATTTTTTTTTTTTTTTCTCCCACTCCGCCCTCTCCCCAGCAAGGAACCTGGGGGTGGGCAAGAAGTTGGGAAGGGACACAGCCAGGACAGGTGACCCCAGCTGACCAAAGGGATATCCCACACCATATGACATCATTCTTGCAACACAAAAAAAAATAACAATAGAAGGAGAAGGATGGGGGGAACATTTGCAAAACTAGGGCCAAAGGCAACTAGAGAAAAAACACTATAAAAAAATTAACAGTTAAGTTACACTTCAATAGATACTTACCTGCTTTATTTTTGCTCCATTTAGTTATAAAATTCAGGTCACCCAAAGCAGAAGAAATTTTGTCTTGAAAGAGGAAAATCAAATGTCTATGCCAGTAAGCATTAAGCAGTAGTGGTTCTAAGCTTATAGCCTATAAACAAAATAAGTAACTTATATTGGAACTTCTCAGTTGTACTAACAATAGTAGATAGAAAATGAGAAAGTTTTTGTACTGAAATTATTTTAAGAAAATTCCTAGACTGACACACTTACTTAACCTAAAAATTTGAAAAAATTTACTGTCATTTGTGTATTTAAAAGCATCATGTACTTACACATATGCAGAATCAGAGTCCAAGCTACCAGAATATTCAGCACAAAATATTAATCAGCTGGGATATTACCATATTTGATAATTTCTTTGAAATAGTTATCTGAACTATTTCTAGAAGTCAGAATTCTTCTATTTGAAAGTAAGAGATAATTAACCTGTCCCTGTGAAAAAGGAATAAGCTTTTCAAACCACGCTGTTATAATTCCTATAAGTACTTAACATTCCCTAACAAAAATCACTTGACAGATATTATCAATCAAATAAGATATTCCACATATGTTCATTATGCATATAACACACACTTAAAAGCCATATGGAAATACATATAGAGACTGATATAAATCTGAGACTGTTCTGCTACAACAGTAATTCTCAAATTTTGGTCTATAAACTATTTCTAGGATCCATAAACTACATAGGAATTGTCTTCATATATCAAAGACAAAAGTCAATAAATTTTTTACTAAAAAATGCAATAGTAATGGCAAGCAATTTTGACAGTTGTTATCGGCCCATGGGTCAACAAACCACTTTGCCAGTGTGTAGAATTTTTAGTCTTTCAGATCCTTGACAGCCTGTTTCTAAAGTTTGGGGTAAATAAAAAAAGATACAAGAAAAACATTGAGTTTCTATGAATATAGTCAATTTCCTGGTCAGATAATTCATGAAGTTTGGAAGGTAATATGTACAGACTGTAGGTGCATAAAATAGGTACCTATCCCTCATTAAAAATTTAAAAATATAGATTTATCCCCAAGAGAAGCATTAACAGAAATAGTGTTATAAAAGGAAATTTCACCCTAAGACAATATGCATTTTGGGAAAGGCAAACTCTAGAAATAGAATAAAATCTGAAGAGTGGATCTCACTGCAGAACAGACTGAGCCTCCTTAAAATTTATCATGGTGTGACACTGTTAGCTGAAAGGAATGCAGAAACCAACATGAAGCCAAGATGGTTTGCACTTCATTGTTTCACTCCTCTGCACATTTCTAAATATTCCAACTGACTAAGCTTTGCATTTAAGCAAAAGAAATGCTATTTAAATTATTTTAAGGTGCCTGTTAAGATTGTTCTCAGGGGTGTTCTACTCCCACAGAGCAGTATCACAAGATCTGGTTCAATCTTGCATTATCAAGCACTCCAGTACAAGGATCATGAACCCCAAAGCAGCTGCTCAGGATTGCTTTTCCAAACACCAAATGCTATGTTAAGAGCTGAGATGTTGGTTAAGGAAAGACAGACATCTTTTGCTGTATGACATTATATATAGGATGAAGTACTTTGGGGTCCTGACCTGGTTATGACTAGCTGTGTGTAATATAGATGATAAATGACAATGAAAATACCATATCAAGAGTACAACACATGACTTCTTTACCTAGGTTTCACCTACATACAGAACTATATCATTGCTTAAAGAATGCCTTTGAAAGCTTTTACGGCTTCCACATTTAAATTACAGACATTCAAAATATTCTTTTCATTTCTGTATTTTCAGCATTTTTTTTATTCTGTTTTGGTTGTTTCTTTCTAGTTGTACAGGATCTTGGGCAGATGTAATGGCAGGTTTGCAGCACTGTAAAGGGAACTTCAGTGTTGAAAAAATGAACATACATAGAAAAATACTAGTATTGTATGAAAACTTAATGTCAAATGATAGTTTAATTATAAACAAAATACATTACTTTTCCATTTATTTGCTTACTATGCTTTTGTAGAAATTAAAAATATATTTTTCACTTTGCCAGCAGCAAAACTTGAATCAAAAAACTTGCTGTCCTTTTTGTCTATCCTATCTCCAACCCCATTTAGGAGTGTTGTATCCTGACCAAGGGTCTCCAAAAAAACATTATGGTGCTTGGAAAACACTAGGGTAAACAAACACAGTTTATTAAGAGCCTGCATCTTCATTCTTGAGGGACTAAACTTGGATCATGCTGTCATACAAAGGTAAAAGGTGGCAGGGTTCAGCTAGTTAGCAGCTCTCCTGCTTCTAGTTCTTCACGTGTTGAAGAACCCAGATGCTCAGGTTAAAAAAAAAAAAGGTGCTTGACAGAAGTAAAACTTGGCATTAAACTTACTTTTTCCAAGTCATCCATAGCTGACTTTAACTTGCCTAACTTTCTTTGTATTGCTCCACGCCTGCAGTAGTGAAAAGCTGAAGGATGCTCTTCCTTTTCTATTAGCTCCGTCAGTCTTCTTACTTCTTTTTCTAAATCTTCAATATTAACTGTTGCACCTTCAAGAACAGGTTGTATTGAGTCAACTAGTTCTATTTGTAGATTTGCTTCTTGAGAGCCCACCATCTCAGTTTCTTTTGGCAATTCAGCATCCTGCTCCTCAGAAGCAGTCCCACTAGGGGGGAAAGTTTCATCAAACCAGCAGTTCCATATTCCACTGACCCACATACGAGCAGAAGTTTCTTTTGGAATTCCACCCCTGACTTTTGCAAACTTTTCAAATTCTAACAAACAAGGCATGCTGGGGCTCTGATATTGTTTGATTGCTGAAGACACCTTGATACTGAATTTATCATGAATAGGAAGCCTTCCCAGAGACACAGACCTAAGGAAAAATATATTAAAATTGCTAAGGTTCCCAGATATATGATATCAAATTGCAATCTGTCAGTGAACTACTACTCAGAAACCTATTGTTAGCTCTCTGGTTAATGATAATTTTTTAACTTATCAGCCATTTATCAAAAATCATTATTGAAGCTGCAGGTAAGCAGAACTGTTCAGAATGATTCATGTCCCCAGAACATTCAGCACTTATTTGCCGTTGCATGCTTATTTCCTCCAAAAGCTTCTAACTTAGGTTTACAAAGACAATGCTAAACCTCAGAAAGTACAACATTTCAGAGTGGACGATTACCAGCCTGGCTAAATCACATTAAGTCTTAGATGAATGAATAGATCAATGATAGATCCCAATGATACTACAAAGAGGCCAAGAGAATATAAGCAGAAAAAGCACTTGAATTTACAAGGACATTTCCAAAATTACAATCTAGGAAAATCCATAGCTTCCAAGATGAGAACCTTTACAAATGTTCAATAGCAACATCTGTTTTGAGACCTCAAAGTGAAAGAAATAAAAGTCTGTAACAGAAACACTTAATCGTTATTGCAAACAATACAAGCCTTGCTAACACAGAAGGGAACACAGAAAATATTTTATACATTTCTATATTTATAATATATATACTATAATATATATAATACTATGTATAATACTATGTACGTAACATATGTAACACATAAGGATCCTACCAGAAAAAAAAAGGGAAATTAAGTAAAAAATTTAGCAGGCCAATGCATGAATGACACCATTCCCTTGTTTTAGCAAAACTGATATGAAAGCCTTAGACAGCAAAGAACATACAGTACTGCTGCCTAAAACAAGACTTTGGAAAAAGGCCACCTTCTCCCTTAGTCGTAGTTCACTATACCAGTATATTACGCCATTTAAGTATCTTTGATTTTTTTTAAGAATAAAACTACTGAAAAGTGCCTAAAAGCAGAAAAAAAAGGAGAAGCAGCAGCTGAATGGAAAACTGGCCTGAAGGACAAGGCCTGAGCATCAGTGTAAGTACAAGGTAGACATATAACTGTACACAAAAATAGACAACATCTGGGGTTTTTTGCAGTCACACTTCAAGCATAAGTATTTAAGAAATATCAAAAAACTAGCAAGAACATTTTTTCATTCACACTTAATATTTTCTAAGGTACCCCATATCTGAAGTACATAAATAATAGACGTTCACTAGAAAAATATTTAGAGTGATACATGAAAACAAAAGATAAAAAACAAACTGCTTGTTTGATATCATCTATGAAGTTCATGGTACAAAGGAGGTTACTCCAGCCTAGCATTTCAATTCCCTAAGAACCTAGAACTCCCCCCTTGTCTTTCAGAAGAAAAAAGTTTGACCATTTTAGTCATGCATTTATACTTAGATAAAACTTTTTCTGTTGCATGAAGCAACACGATTTCCATTTAAAGTGTAATATATACTAAGTGTTGTAAAGATACCTGAGCAGTATGTATTTTTTTCTTTGCATTAAAAATATATATTGATCCTAAATAACTAAGCTATTATTACTTAATTTTAGAGCAGTATTTAATATTTTGAAAGATAAAACCTGTAATTAGATAATACAGCTACAAATTAAAATAAATTATTTTAAAAGGCAATACACATTAATTAAAGAAAACCTTTTAAGAATCTTTGGGGGTTGACTTAATTTCTTAATCACAGCTTCTAATTTCCTAGGGTTTAATATTTTCTTTGATTTCTTTCTTTTCCTTCTTCTTGGGAAAACAGTGTATTTAATTCTGGCCTGTTGAGGTTGCTCCGCAAGAACAATGTCATTCTCACTATCCTCTTGTCCACTCAAAGTAGGAATTTTTTCTACTGGTACATCTGTCTGCATTGACTGAGGATCATCGCAGATTTCATTCAATAGATGCTTGGTAGGGGAGCTTTTCCCAATGTCGGTCTCAACCTCTGGCTCAGCTATCCGTTGCTTCATAACCTTCAACTCTTTCATGCTGGTTTTGAAATTAGCTGATATATTTAATGTAGTTTCATCTTTGAAATCGGTCATCTCCAGAGCTGAGACTGATCTTTTAATCAAACTTGTCTGTTAAAAAAGGAAACTTAATTTATTTAGATGTTCATTTGCAATAAGATTTATATATCACATTTCCTTGGGTTTAATGGATTGGATTTTATTTTATATAAAACTGTAAAGAGAAAAAAATAGTTACATGGGGACTACACTGTTGAAAAAAATTATAGTATTTAATGGGAAAAAAGATCTGCATACCTCAGGATATGTGTCTAAGTAAAGAGATCTGAAACATTAATTCAAAGTTATTTGAAGATCATAAAGGGCTAAAACCAATCTTCTCTAAAAAGTATCACAAGAAAATTGAATTAAATACCCCCAGTCCTTGTAGGAAAGTTAAATTTTGAAATAAAAAAATGTATGCCACTGGTGGTGACATTTACAAAAAGACAAACTGAGGTGTCTTCATGAACTCAAGAAAAGACAGGAGGACTCTATAATGTTTGGAAGTACAATTGTATTATATGGAAACACAGTTAATATCCAAATGGAATTATGCACCCTCATACTTTGTGACCCCATCCCTGAATTGCCTGCTGAAATCAAAGCAAAAGAATAACTGTTAGCCTCTGGTTATTAAGCAAGTACTATTTGCAAAAACAAATATATAGCTTCTCTAGTAATTTTGTTAATTCCAGTTCACTAACTTGCACTATAAAACTAGACATAACACATCTTTGTCAAAGAAATTGAAATGCAATTTCATGTCCACCGCCTAAAAATTACAGAGGGAAACACTGGTTAGCAATAAATAATATAAATTTTAAAAAATGAATAATTGAATTATTTTGAAAAAATTTTAGACTCAAACAAGCACTTTTTCAACATTTGGTTGCAAACATCAGTTAAGAATTGTTTAATTTATGTATTTATTAGAAAGATACCGCATCAGCCTTTAGTTTACTTTGATAATAATTTAAAGCACTCCATGTAAGTAACTAAATACCTTTTATTCTTTATTTGTGGTAATGCATTATAGCCTGTGAAGTTTTGAAAAGAAAAAAAAAATCACAAGTGTGCCGCTTTTCTTTAGGAAAATTATATTTTTTTAAAATCTAAGCTTCATACTAATTTATTAAAAAGCTGAAACTCAATGTAAAGCTATCATTTATCACTAAATTTATCTATCATTAGCTGTCATTTATCACCAAGTCAAATAGTTTCACTGCAAATTGCATAAATTGAATTGTTACTTGATAAATTATTTTAATGAACTATGCATAGTTTTGCTAAAGGATCACTAGCAGAATTCAACAAGACTACATCTATTTGAACATGAAACTAATATTTTAAAAAACAAGCATTAATGCTTAGTTCAAATTGCAAATCTGGTGTTTATTTTATTTATCATTTCATACAAACTGCTGCCATGCTTCATGTCCACCTAAAATAGAATCATAGAATCATAGAAGGTTTTGGGTTGGAAGGGACCCGTAGAGGTCATCTAGTCCAATCCCCATGCAGTGAGCAGGGACACCGTTAACTAGATCAGGTTGCTCAGAGCCCCGTCCAACCTGGCCTTGAATGTTTCCAGGGATGGGGCCTCCACTACCTCTCTGGGCAACCTGTTCCAGTGTTTTACCACCCTCACTGTAAAGAATTTCT
>BOSO01025805.1:0-31190 GCA_018403395.1 Gorsachius goisagi | reverse complement strand
TGGCCTCATCCCATTGATCCAGCCTGTCCAGATCCCTCTGCAGATCCCTCATCCCCTCAAGCAGATTGACATTCCCACAGAATTTCATGTCATGTGCACACTTACTAAGGGTGCACTCAATCCCCTCATCCAGGTCACTGATAACTTGAATAATTTGATAATTTGAATTGAATCTGACCAGGGGGCTCAAAGACAACAAGAAGGGCTTTCAAAAGTACACAAGCAATAAAAAGGTAGACTGAGGAATATGTGGGTCCATTACTCAGTGATACGGGGGACCTGGTTACACAGGACATGGAAAAGGCTGAGGTGTTGAATGTCTTCTTTGTGTCAGTCTTTACTAGCAAGGCTGTCCCAGAGATCTGGGGGAAAGTCTGGAGGAAGATTTACCCTTGGTGGATGAGGATCAGGTTAGTGAATATTTAATCAAACTGGACTTAAGTCTGTAGGCTATGATGGGATGTACCCATGAGTGCTGAAGGAGCTGCCCGATAGAATTGAGAGGCCACTCTTGATAATCTTTGATCCATCATAGCCATCATGGCACTGGGAGAAGTGCCTGAAGACTGAAGGAAAGCAAATGTAACTCTTATCTTCAATAATTGCAAGAAGGAGGACCCAGGGAATAACAGGCAAGTCAGCTTCACCACAATTTCTGGGAAGGTGATGGAGCAACTAAATGTGGGAACAATTTCCAGGTACATGAATGGCAAGAAGGTGACCAAGAGTATTCACCTTAGATTAAAGGGGAAGTCATACTTGACCAACCTGATAAATACCTATGATGAAACAACTGGCCTGGTAGAAAAGTGGAGAGCAGTGGATATTGTCTGACTTGACCTCAGTAAGGTCTTGGCACTGTCTTCCATAAGATCCATATAGACTAGCTGATCATGTATGGGCTGGATAAGCAGACAATGAACTGGCTGAATGGCCAGGCTCAGAATGTTACACTCAGTGGAACAAGGTTTAGTTGGAGGCTAGTAACGAGTGGTATATCTCAGAGGTCTAATATTATTTAACATCTTCTTTAATGATCTGTGTGATGGGACAGAGTGTACCCTCAACAGTTTTACTGATGATACAAAACAGGGAGGAGTGGCTGATTGGGTCATGCTGCCATACAGAGGGACTTTGACAAGCTGTTGAAATGGGCTGTCAGGAACCTCATGATGCTCAACAAGGGGAAGTGCAAAGTCCTGCACCTCAGGAGGAACAATCCTTGGGGACCACCCAGCTGGAAAGCAGCTTGACAGAAAAGGCCCTCAGGGTCCTGGTGGACACCATGTTGAATATGAGTCAGAAATGTCACTTTGCCACAAGGAAGGTTAATGGCATCCTAAGATACATTAGAGAAAGTACTGGCAGCAGGTTAAGGGAGGTGATCCCCTTTATTCAGCACTAGTGAGGCCATATGTGGAGTACTGTGTCCAGTTATGCACTCCCCAGCACAAAAGAGATATGGAGCTACTGGAGACTGGCCACAAAGATGATGGACTGGAGCATGTCTCCTATGAAGAAAGGCTGAGAGAGCTGGAACTATTTGGCCTGGAGAAGAGAAGGCTCAGGTGGGATCTTTTTCATGTATATAAATACCTGAAGGGAGGTGTAAAGCCAGGCTGTTTTCAGTGGTGTCCAGTGACAGGACCAGAGGCAATGGACACAAACTGAAACACAGGTTCCCTCTGAACATCAGGAACTTTTTCACAGTGAGGCTGACTGTGCACTGGCACAGGTTGCCCACAGAGGTTGTGGAATCTTCATCCTTGGAGATATTCAAAAGCTCTCTGGACACAGTCCTGGGTGACAGGCTCTAGGTGGCCCTTCTTGAGCAGGGAGCTTGAACCAGATGACCCTCTGATTTCAACCATTCTGTTATCCTGTGGTAATAACAGTAGTTTCACACAGTGTCTCAGTGTGATTACTGGAAGATGTAGGAATGCATTCTGGTCATCTGCATTCAGCTCGTGCATCTAGGACTTGTCTTGTAAAGCATGTTTCCTAATACACAGTGGCATCATTTTTATCATCTGCTCCATACAGCTAGCTACTCTGCAGGTGTCTGCCTGTTTTCAGCTTATCATGAATACTGTGCTCACATGTAGGCTGCCAGTGAGGTTCATAAGCTTGGCACAGGAAATGCTGTTTCTTTTCTGAGATGTCTGATGAAGAAATCTTTTTTTGAAGGGTATAAAGGACTCCTCTCTAATATTTCTTGTTGCTTTTTGTCTCTCTCAGTTTTCCTAGTCCTTGCAATTATTTCTCAGCCTTGAAGTCTATTGGCTGGCGTCTTCTGTGACATGCAATAATCTCTTTTACCATGAACAATGCAGTCCTAAGTTGTTTCATGATGAAGCTTACTTGTAAAGGTGTTGTGTTTTGCTGGAGTTTAACAGACTGTAATGAAATTTTCCAGATTCATGCTTCCCTAGGAACTGTGAGAAAATATGTTCATCCAAATGACAGGTGGCAGCATTATATAATGTTGCTTCTTAATCCCTAAGATTAAAGGGCAGCATGCTACATTCAGCCTATACCCCTATCAAATACAGGAGAAAACTGAATTGCTCCTTATCTGATTTGGTTTTCAGAACCTGTTGTTTGTCTAGAGTGGCAGAATCTAGTTTTCTACTTGATCCAGTCCACAGTAATTTTAAAAATAAGTTGTTCTGGAGCTGTAACTGGTAATTAGGAACAAGAGGGCTTTGTATAACACTTGCACTCTCTCACAAACTGTCTCTGATTCTATTTCAGGGCTCCTACTGATTTTCCACAGTGAAATCATGACCTTTTTTATTGTTTAAAGAAAACAGTAATTCATGAGCCTGTTTTCAAAAGTGTGACCTATTCGGCTTTCAGAAAATTACCACCTGACATTAAACGTTTCCTGGAGAACCTTAGGAGAAAAAAAAGAAAAAAGGAAAAAAGAGAGCCTAAGTATTCCTCAGCACCTATTCTTGCGTAAGCCAGAAGTAGACTTCCATGGGAAGTGTCCATGGCTGCACATGGTGGAACATCATCAGTGCTTAGGGACATGGTTTAGTGGTGGGATGGCAGTGTTAGGTTAACAGTTGGACTCAATGATCTTAAAGGTCTTTTCCAACCTAAATGATTCTATGATTCTGTGATCACCCACAGCTAAATTATTTATATTTGTAATGGGAAGTTGTAGTCTAGAAATATGAGGACAGTGGTAGTTGAAGAGATATTAGAGCTAATCATATCCTATTCCTCAATAGATCAATAGAACAGATGGTAACTTTGTACATTTTGCATGCTGTGAGTGCCTCAAGCCATAGCAACATCCACCTAATGCTGAAAATCTATTTCTATCTCCCCCTGCTATTTTATCTTCTTTTAAAACCGTCATCTCAGTGTCCAGAATCCACACCTTAGAAAACCTAGAGACTTACTCATTGCAGAGTATTAACCTATTTTATACCTCTGCCAGAGTCACATGTAACTTCACCAAAAACATCGACAAAGTAAACAGCATTGGCCCAGCACAATAACACTCCTGTCATTTCTGAACAGTGTAAAGACAAGATTTCTTACAAAATATTCCCAGAACATAACAGATCTATGATTAAGGATCATAATTCACTAATAGTGAACTCAGAAATTAGTGAATTGTGATCACAAGTCATTACAGTTACTAGTGATTTCGTCACTGGCAATCAACTGAAACATAATTTTGGTGCCTTAACTTGTTTATGATCAAATTGAGAGCATTGAAAGAGGCTGACTTTCCACATGGAAGAAATGAGCACTCTAAAAATCAGAAAGGCATTCTTAAAGATAAGATCTCACATCTTTTTCCTTCCATCTGTCTGACTTTAAATCAAGGATAGATCAGTTATCTTTGACAATCATCAAGTATTTTCTTTATTGAAATGTTCATGAAGATGATTCATAGTGTTCTTCTGAGGGTCTACAGAGTATATGAGAGTATTTCCATTTATTTGACTGAGTTTTAGAACATTTCTGTGTGCTGAGAGTTTTGAAACTATTCTTTGCTTAGAGGTCTGAGGATCTAATAGATGATCTGAAGATTTGTGAATTTCCGTGCTGTTTTCTGCAATTCATGTTTAGAACGAATAGTGACTTATCAGTGCAATTGAAAATTACGTATTTTTTAGGAAGCTCACTGTTGTCAATAGACACTGATAAATATATTTTTGGCACTGATGCAGGTACGAACATCCTACGTACATTTAACATTAATTTCTGAACATTTCAAAGGCAGAGCTGAATAAATTTTCTTTGACATTTGTTTTTTGTGTCTAGGTGGTAAACTTCAAATCAGTTGGCAAAACCCCAGTCTCACCCTTGTCAACTCTTTCTAAGGTGAAACTTAATGCAAATCCAAAAGTTAATGAATGACAATATTTTAAATACATGCTCATCTTAGATCACATTTTATCAAGAGTCCACTTTCTTTTTTGAACTGAAATGACTTGAACTACATTCTGTTGACAGTGTACATGAATCGTTGTTTGCTCAAATGCACTTTTTTGGAATCTTTTTGACTAATATGCTAGTTCCTATGTATAAATAATAATTTTCACACAGAAACTAGAAGTAGTTTGAAGTCTATTTGCTTTAAAACATGTTAACTTATCACAACTGAAGTTAACTTTTAAATAATGAGAGAAAAAGAGGAAAACAATTCCAGATTTATTTTTGCTTTTTTTTCCCCTTCAAACGCGTTAGCAAAGTGTTGTGGAAAAGAAAAAAAATTGTCTTACACAATTACAGTTGCAGTTGGTGTCTATTGGTTTTTTTAAAGGACTTCTGGAGTTTCAAGTACACAAGCTTCAGGATATTTAAAGCTTTATGTGTATTTTCTTAGTTCTCATAGAATTGTAGAACCTTTTGGCTTGGAAGGGGCCTTAAAGATCATCTAGTTCCAACCTCCCTGCCATGGGCAGGGATACCTTCCACTAGATCAGGTTGCTCAAAACTTCATCCAACCTGTCCTTGAACATTTCCAAGGAGGGTGCATCTATAACTTCTCTGGGCAACCTAGCTCTGAGAAGTTTCAGTCAGATACTGCTGGTCTCCATTGCACTGTGGTAAAATTCTCAAAGTGCAAAATTTCTCTGTAGAATGTTGGAAAAAGATTGAAATTGGAAAATTCATTTACTTCTTGGGCTTTTTTGGTTGTAATTTCTTGCTTTTAAAAGATACTTTAGATAACTAATTCGTTTATGTGGTCTTTATATTTCCTATTTGTATATTTACATAATATTATTTATATACTTCAAGAAACAGAAAAGGAGTTCTTCTCACAATAAATTCATAATCCCTCTTTCCTGATGTGTCTTCTTTTTTTTTGCCCTTCTTTTTCTTTTTTATATACTGAAACGGTAATTTTCATATCCTTATTCCTTTCCAAAGGATTATCTTAGCATGGTAGAAACATAGATTTTCTTTGCCCTTTTTTGGGAGACCATCTAATCTGTGAAATACCTTGTCTAAAGTCTCTACCAAAAATTAATCTGCATTGAAAAATTCCTTTTCAGAATCCATTGCAATATTTATTTATGATGTTTTTATGTCATGCTTGCCATGTTGTTGTCATGACATTTCCAACATACTTTATTCAAATATTTTCTGAATCAGTGTTGGTTTTTTTTACACACCCTGTATGTTTACCATAATTATGCAAAAAAATCAGAAAAATAGATGTTAGGACTAGAAGCAAAATATATAAAAGTGAATAATTTTGTCTAAAATATTATTTAGAGATTATTCTTATCTATAAATAAAATAACAGTAGTAGGTTATTATTCAATATCTTATCACTACTAAAAGCAGCCAGATCTTCACTGATGCATCATACTGTGATATTTTTGTTATCAGGTAGAGTCTAGTAAATGTCACTTTTAAAGGTAGACTTTTCATTTAATGCTTGTATTATATGAAAAGTTTATATTCCTAATGTTTAATTATGGCTATAGTTTACACTCATTTAAAAGCTGCTTTTTATTAAAGTAAATCTATCTGACAGTTATTTCTTTATAACAAAAAGGTAATATTTCCTTCATCATGCACAGATTTTATAGGTTAATTAAGTTCCTGTATCATTCAAACTAGTGTTATTATATGTATGCAAGTATGAAGTACAGGAAAAAATATCTTGATCAAACTTAGGTATAATCAATTAACTTCATAAAACTGTAGTGAAAAGTAAAATAAAGAAATTGTGATGAAAGAAATTGTGATGGGGTTGGACTAGATGACCTCTAGGGGTTCCTTCCAACCCGAAACCTTCTATGATTCTATGAAACTGTTTGATTGTGCCAATATGTCCATTTATTGATATGTGGTATGTATAGTGACTCAGATGCATGTATTTCTGCCAGTAAAATTGGAAATGCTTACAGGCAGTGTACTTTTAAAAGCATTAGTAATTCTGTAGCTTGTTTTGAAATAAGAAAGTTGGTTTGCTATATCCTCACTTTGTAAATGCACATGAAATTGAACTAACGTCTCCCCACAATATAATGGCAATCCACCAAAATATTCTGTCTGATTTTCTCGCATATTTTTTGAAGGAAAAATTACAAGTATTTTTGCTATTAGCAAAATAGTGAAGTATACATTTAACATACCCATATAGTGATATCACTTTTCTCCAGTACAGTGCTTCTTCGTATTATCACGGAGGGGGGTTATTTTTAATTTGGCTGAAGAAGAGCGACATGGTAAAAAGTCTAAATGAGCTAGCTTGCTAAATTCCTTTGCATCAGTGGGAAAATGTTCTATTTCAGAGGAAGGGATTTAGGGACCCCTTAAAAATCAGTAGCTGGAAGGAAGGAAAGATGTGGTCATGGTTGACCAAAGTTGTCTTAGTCAACAGTAAGTGTTCTGCAAAGCATAGGGAAACAACTGAGACTAGGAAGGAATTTCAGAGGCAGAAGAGCAGGTAGACCTTATCATGAGTATGAATAAAAAATAGGAGAGAAATTGAGTGTGCCAGAGCAGATGTTACTGAAATCTTGTGAAGTGGAGAAGAAGGAGGAGAAGAAAGAGAGGGGTCTTTTTACCTAGATGAGGCAGAACACAGAAGGGAGAGTTGCATGTGATGGCAACTACAGAGTTGTAAACATTAAAAAGACAGAAAATACTGGATTTCAATGTGAATTATTGAAAACTTACTATTTAGAAAATCACACCTACAGAAAAATCTCCCACAGATAGTTTTTCATCACGCTGTAGAATAACTGATGATGATATCTAGTTCTAAGTAATCCAACCACTTCAATCTATCGAATCATCCAACAGTACACAACAATTCTGAAAAGTCTAAATACATGTTTGTTTTTAAAAGAGATAAACTTACCCCTTTGCTAAATACTTTGCAGCTGCTCTTTCCTAGAAAATCTATTAGAGACAGGAATATGCAAGTCCATTTAACTAAAAAAAAAAAAGAAAAAAAGAAAAAAACCAATATTTTCAAGGAATTTAACCCAGTATCTGGGCCCAAATCTTTGGAAGGTTTAATCTATCTAGCTTAACAGGCTGCAAGGGATTTAAGTAATTTCTCAAGTAAAGTGATTATCCTTTTGTTGCTTGCAACTTAAAATTCCTATATCTTATACTAATTCTCTAACCTTAGAGATGAGAAGTCAGTTTGTCATTTCTTAGCTAAAAAAAAATATCCAGGAATGTATGACAGTACTTAATTTTTCACTCTTCTAAGGGGATTTGTAGTGAGATTTAAGAGTTTTAGCTAAAATTAGATTAATGTCAGGTAAATTGCAATACTTATGTTCTCTATATATCTCTAAAAACTTTTTATATAGAAGATAGTGGAGATCACATTCTGCAGTGACTTTCTTGGAGCAGGGATTAATAAGGACATATTTCAGTGTTTTACAGTAGACCCGAAGATTGTGTTTTCTGTATATGAGATGATTGCTTTTCACTATTGATTTGAATACTAACTCTTTATACCTCCACATCTCTGTAATTCCAACATTGTACTTGATATTGAGTACCACACTGGTTGCATATGAAAATATAACACATATTGAATGTGGCCTTTCATTCATCCCTGGCAATTTAAATATATGTTGATATCATCTTCTATAAACAGGAAACATAATTAATCCTAGTTAATAAAATATTTTCTCAGGTAGATTGTCTGAATTTTTATTATAGGAAAGCCCCAAATATTTAACTGTGAGTTGTAAAAGATGCATAAGCAGGTTCTAAGTAATTATTTTTATTTATTTATTTTGTGGTTTGGGTGTTTTTTTGCTGAATTGAGCTGCTCTTCATACTCATGGCACAGCATCTGTATTTGCTTAGGGACATGGTTTAGTCGTGGGATGGCAGGGTTAAGTTAACGATTGGACTTGATGATCTTAAAGATCTTTTCCAACCTAAATGATTCTGTGATTCTGTGATTCTGTGGTTCTGTGATTTTGTGATATTATTTAAAAAATGTGTGAAATATTAAATTAAGCATAATGCTGAAATTACACGTAAGAGCTGGGTGATAGAGAAAAATTTTGAGCTATCAGTATCAGGAGCAGGAAACATTAGCCAATTAAAATGAATTATAGATACAGGTTTTCTAATGAGGGCTGCTGGCAAGTAGGAGCTGAACTGTGACCTTTTTTAGACATGGACACCAACAGTAACATTTTGTATAAGTACAATAAGTACACTTCTTAACAGCTTTAACCATAAGCAAATAGTTTATGATCAGTGCTCAGAAGAGAACAGAAAGCAGCAGCTTGTCACAGGATAGATAAGCTGTAATTTCATCCCTGCAGTGATTCATCAAAATATGCGTGGGGTCAGAGATAGTTTAAAATGCATAAGTCTGCAGTTTTCTGGAAGACAGTGGTTTTTTATTTAATGCTGGATACCTTACCAAGTAGCAAATAATAGAAAGTTTATACTATTTCTACCTCATGAAACTCTTGACTATATTTTCTCCATTACTATGTGAAAGATAAGTGAATCCTAACGTACTCAACAAATGGAGGATGAGAGTAAAATTTGAATGTGTCAATCTAAAAAACAGAGCTGGAATCTGGTTTGTTTTACTGGAAATATTTAACAGCATTTGATGGAGCTTCCTACTGTGTTTCAGCATTTTGGAGTCCCCTTAGAGATTACAATGAATCTAGGTCCACTATTTAAACATATCATAAGCATATAACTAGGAATATAAAAACAAAGTATTTCCTCTTAAATTTCTAAGTACTGTCATGACCAAATTCTATTTACTTCTCTTACTTCCTTGTTTAAACTGCAGAATATAAGGTTAGGCCCTGATTCTGCATTGAAATATTGCTGTTACTACAAGATGCTGCAGAAAAGTAAGCAAGTTCTGCAAGGATATCAAGTAAATTTCCTTGCATGGGAAAAGCAGAAATATTTAATATTTATTTAAACAAATTATATAATTAATTAAAATTATAGTCCTGGCTATATTCTTACAAGATTGGCAGGCAGCCAAACTAGGGGAGGACAGTCACAAATGCACCTGATACAGCCAAACCACCTTTTCTGGTGAGTGTGGAGAAGGTAGGGGAAAATATAATACATCAAAATGTGATGCATCCATGCAGTTCTTGGGCAAGTCTCAAAATGCTGCTGAACCCTCAGTAGTGCTTAAACTGTAGCCTAATGTTAGGCAAATACTGAAAAACTACTTAACATGAACATAGATTTTTAAATGGAAGTATATCTTTAAGTGATTTGAGATTTATTCAGGTGTTTATTAGCAATTTATCGTTGAGTGACTTTTTTAGTTAATCAAATAAAATTAGATGGTTTTATAAACCAAATTTTAAACCTCCACATTTAAAATTCTATACCTTTATTTATAATACTTAAATCTATCTCTCATGGATCATAAACAAGCTCTTTTATATATTGCCATCTCATACATAGCAAAAGATGTCCTTTGGCTAAAAATAATAGCTCTACGATTCTCTATTTTTTTAAAATCAAATTACCCTTGAGAAATGTATTTAACCCACAAGAGTAAAATATTTTCAAATTCTGACTGGTAAGTTTTTGTTAAACTAGACAGAAATAGTTGCAGAAATGCAACTTTTTTTTAATGTAAGTATAAGTTTATTTATACTTATTTCTTACAAGCATAAAATTAGTGACACATGCCTGCTCTAATTAATTTTTTATAAAAATATTTTAATAAAAATTTAAACAAACTAAACCCAGCAAGTCACAAAAAAACAGTTTTAAAGTTAATTTCATTTTTAAAAATCAAGATCCTTGAAAAATCAAATTAAATTAAACCTGCAGGTGATGCAGACTGGTTATGTCAATTTCTCATACTAACACTACTTTGAACAACAAACTTTTGGATGTTTGTTTTTCAAAGAAAGAAGGATTCCTTTTGGACTGGATTTTCCAGTGGGTTCAGCAACCAGCAGCCTCAGTAAATGTTCATATTCATAGGTGCAAATTGTTCTCAGTGGGAGCTCCTAGATGTTTATCTTTCTTGAGAATTTTAGTTTTTGTTGAAGAACTGAACACATGGAGACCTGGCGGTCTGAGTTATTCCTCCATCTTTTTTCTTTTACAAGATTTTTCCTCCAGCTAGACAACTGTATGCATAAACAAGATCAGCAAGCACCACTAAGGCATTATTTGAAGAAACTATTTTTGGTCTTCAGGGGGTCTTAACCTAGGTTCATACCTCTGCTCCACTTACTGATTTGGACGTGGCCTTAAAGCAGTGTTTCTTTACCCACCCTGCATTTTGATTCAATAATTCTCACCTTTGAGCCTTCCCCAGATAGAAAAGCATACACTAAGTGTAGTCTTCTATACATTCAAAATATCCAGGGGGCTCAATAACAGACTATGCTGTGACCTATTCAAGCAGTAAAGTAGCAGAGAACCAGGTGTTCAAGCTAACTGCCTTTGGGAATGAAAAGTGTGAGACAGTACACCACACAAGTACCTAGTTCAAGACACATTACTTCTATGGTTATCAATGAGCATCCCGTCTGACATTGTGGAACTTCTGCAAGGCATGATACTTACTTGTGTTGTAATACTACAGTCACAAGAATATGAGAAGGTAAGAAAGACCTAAGCCTCTCTGTGACAATTTTGATTAATTTCTTCATACCACTACTCAGTTCTGTGTGTTCTGAAAATAATTTTCTTAGGCACTTACCTGTCTCTGTGTGGTCTTCAATGAGACTGGACAACAGAGAGATGTGTCCTATAGAACTGAATAGGCAGCAGAGAAATGTCCATTGTCATCTGCTGTTTAGAACACCTCTGTATGTATTAATGACCAGCAGAAAAAGTTGGCTACAATTTCTCATGCCTGCAAAGTTATAGATGCAGTCATTTTTAAAGATATTCTATTCAGGCATATTTGTCAGTATTTCCATTTCCACATTTTACCAAGAATTCTATCTTCTGACCTTCTCTTGCATGGGTTCTAAACACAGATTTTTTTCCCAAGCGTAGAGGCTGTACATCCCTCTAGGTTCAGTTAGAACAGAGAAAAAGCATTAAAAAAAGGCAACTAAAAAGGAACTTGCAGCACAAGATCTTTCTGTCAAATCTAATTTAGATTCTTCTCCTTCCATTAAATAAGTTGTAGCTGATAAATTTATAATCCCTGTTGTTGCTGCAACAACTTAACAAAATTACAGCTGCAAATGGAGTTGTTTTTCTACATGTGCAAGCATATTTTGAGTAAACTTTCCCCAAATCAGTATCATTGCATTGGTGGAAATAAGGAGATTGTTATTCTGCAGTGATATGGAATGAACTTGGATTTAATTATCTTACTGTAGGGCATTTATAATTTAAAGATTGTATATTCTGTAACCTTCCTTGTCAGCCCCTATTGTCTGAGCCATTCCAGTCCAGCAGCATCTTGTTTCCAGCTCTGTGATACAGGAAGGATATTGATAAACATGACTGAGTTTCAAGGGAGACCTCTGAGACACTGGAATCAGAGCCCTTGCCCTGTGAGGAGAGACTGTGGAACGAGGGCTGGTTCAGCGGGAGAAGGGATGGCTTTGGGGGCACCCAGCAGCATCCCCCACACCAGCTGGAGGGGATGGGAATGATGGAGGAAACACAGCTGGCCTCTTCACAGCAGTGGGTGGTGGGAGGGCGAGAGGCAGCAGCACAAGCTGAAACACGGGAAGCTCAGGCTGGAGAAAGGAAGTTTTTTCCTCATGAGGACTGCCCAGCAGTGGAGCTTGGGCCCAGAAAGGTTGGGCTGTCTTCATTCTTGGGGGTTTCGCATCCAAACTGGGTGGAAGCCCTGGGACTGAGCCCACAGCTGAGCCTGCTCAGGTCCCCACCAGCCTGAATTGTCCTGTGATTTCTATTGTACCCCCAAACTGAACTAAACACTCCTTGGGGAAAACAAATAAACAAACAAAACCCAGAAGGATCTTGAATAGCATCAGCTTATTTTCTACCCATTTAAATTCTTGTATGTTTTCACAAATGAAATATATTATATATACCAAACAATGCAAACTGAAAATATGGTACAAGGAAGACCATTTCTGTTTGGATACTGTGTGTTGGAAACAGATTACTCAGAATATGCTATTTTATTTAAAATGGAACATATTTGATTAACTTGAAAAACACTTCATATTCTCATAACAATTTATGTGCCTAATCAGAAGTAAAACAGAATCCTTTCTATTCATAAATATCTTAAAATTACTTGATTTCATTGTAACTCGGAGCAATAACTTATTGCTTTATGAATCTATCTGCTAGTAACTGTTATTAATCTTTCAACTTCAGACACAGTTGTAAGGTATGTCCAAGCAGAAAACACCTGCTTCTGATGGTGTTGTACATGGCAGATATGTCCATCCTAATAATTTAATTGATTGAGTAAAATTGCAGCAGGTGTACTGAAGGTGCTATATCAAAAAGATTTAATGAGGTATATGAAAGTGTCCTGCAGTCTCATTTCTGTCATCTATGAAAAACTAACCAGCATTCTGTTGCCAGCGTTTTATCTGGTCAGGCCAAGTATTGGGATTTTGCTCAATTAGGCATGTGGGTTTGCTATTTGATTCAGGGTAGGCAATGGAAACATTTGGTCTTGAATATTTTATTTTCCTGGGATGGCCAGCTTCCAAATGCCTAGGAGAAAGCTGACAAAACATTTGTGTGGAACATTTAGCTTTGTTTTAAAACTCAGCTTGCCTATGCAACAGGTATTGGAAAATACCATGAGTGTGTTTCTACTGATTTCCATCATGTTCCCTAATCTTTATTGTTGTCTGGTTTTTTAGACCTGGTACTTTCTGCCAGTGATATGTCTTTTTTATTCCCTCTAGCCTTTGCTGTTTACTTATGTTTGACATCAAAATTATGTATTTTCCTGCTGATTTTGAAGAGGTCTTTACCCAGTTCTTCTGAAAGCTTCACTTTCACCACTTTCCTGTGGAAAACTGGTAGCTTATTTCACTCCTAAGTGTTGTTTAGGAAGTGAACAGTTCAGTTTACAAATTCCTGCTAAGTTACAGGATTCTGTTTAGACATGTTTCTCTTTTGAGTTAAAATAAACTGCACAATAGAGCTAAAATAGTAAGACATAAAATACGAGTTTTGGCTCAATCCCATAATTTCAATGCATCTTCCTATTAAATCTCTTACTAACTTTCATGGGAGCACTGTTAGGGAGACATGAAATGTGTTTTAAAGGCCATCCACAATGTCTACATTTCACTTCACTGGTGAATATACCCGGTTTTGGGCCATTTTGTCTGGTAGTTATTATTTTTTTTTTTATAAAATAAGCAATTCTTCCCTTACTATTATTCATATTAGAAATTTCTGTCATAGATTCCCTTTGCATTCCTGAGTTTATTATGATGATGAACATGCACATTTAAATCTGCAACTTGAAGGAGTCACACTGAAGTGGTTTAACATTGTCTTTTTTTTTTTTTAATGAATACTGATTACTAGTTTTTCATATGATTTTTTAACGCTATTTCAGTGCAATTAGGTTTCAAATTGACACAAAAATGTTCTAAAATCAACTGTGTTACTAATTTTGATGCATTCTGAACAGCTTACAAAAATTAAGCAATACAAACAAAGACTTTTTTTAAGTTTGTAGTCTTTTGTTTTGTTTCTTTGTTTTAAATTTTCCCAATAAACATGAAGATTTCTAATCTGTTCTGTGAGACACGACCATCTCCATACAGTAGTAGGTCCACATGAGTTTGTTAAGGTCTGTCATGGTACTGAAGAGAACAATAATAAAAGAACACAAATTGTGACCTAATTATTAACAGTGCAATTCACAAATATGACATTCATAATCTTTCTTGCTTTGTATTCAGCTTTTCAAGTGAGAAATATTCGTCTTCTTTCAGAGAGGCTCCAACAACAAATTTACTTGCAACCTTTTTGATGTTCCGCTTAGTTAAGAGAACATGGTGTTTGTGATCTAGCGATACTGTAGCCACAAAACCATACATCTGGAAAGAAATTATATCATACTATTTTTGTCATAATAATTTCCACAATTAAGGAAACTGCAGGTTTGATCAATGTAGATATGATATAGGGGATATAGGCCAGGCAAAAAGTGTAGTCAAGACCCTAAACCTTAGGGAATCGAACTTCCGGTTGTTTAAGAAACAGTGGATGGGACTGCATGGAAAACTGTAGAGAAGAGAGCTGACAGCTACTTAAAGACATTTTTCTTAGAGAACAAGAACTCTTGATTCCCATTTGCAAGAAATGAGGCAAGGAATGCAGGAGACCAGCATGGCTAAGGACCCCCTGATCAAACTGAAACACAAGAGGGAAATGCACAGGCAGTGGAACCACAGATGTGCATCCTGGGAAGAATATAGGGATACTGCTTGGGAGTTCAGGGATGGGATCAGGAAAGCTAAGGCACAGCCAGAGCTAAATTTGGCAAGGGATGTGAAGAATAATAAGAATGGCTTCTATAGGTACGTTTGTCAGAAAAGGAAGTCAAAACAAATTGTACTCACTCTGATAAACGAAATGAGGATCTGATGACAGCTGACACGAAGAAGGCTGAGGTACTAAACAATTTATTTGCCGCGGTTTTCATTGACAATTGCTCTTCCCACATCTGTCAAGCCCCTAAATCTCAAGGCAGTGTCTGGGGAAATGAGGTCCTACTCATAGTAGGAGATCAGGTTCAAGTCCATCTGAGGAACCTGAACATATACAAGTCAATGGGACCTCATGGGATGCATCTGAGAGTCCTGAGGGACCTGGAACTTATAGTTGCTAAGCTACTCTCTTTGAAAAATAATGGCAGTCAGACAAAGTGCTCAGGGACTGGAAGGTCCCTTTAAAGGTCCTTTCCAACCCAAACCACTTTAATATTCATTCTTTGATTCTGTACTAGTTCTCTAAGATGTTGATCCCATATGTATGTGTGGACAGAAACTTAAGTACATGTCAGTGAAAAGTATTTTATTCTTTTCTTCTGTTGAAGATTTTTTCATCCTTTTCTGTGCTCTCAGTATAATTAACAAGTGAGAATCTGCCCACGCTACACCAGCAGAGAACAGAATAACGCAGCTTTAAAAGAATTTCAACACCTGACTTTTCTACTAATAAAGGAGTCCAAATGATAGAATTTTGCAATCTATTCTCAAACCTGAGCCAATTAATTTACGTAATTTAAATTAACAAGTCTTAAAAAAGCATATTCTTCCACAGCTCTTGGTAGGTGTCAGTCTTGTAACATAATATAAAAACAGTCTTGGGTCATTAACTTCAAGAAGTGATAAATCATACTCAGGAACTATGTCACTAACAACCAGCACTTACTAAACTTGGAAAAAATAAAACACTTTTTTTTTTTTTTTTTACACAAGGGGTGACTTTCTGGACACAAATTCCTTCAAATAACTATGAAATGCTCTGGGTAATGATGAGTTGCCTGAGTTCCAGAGGGAATGTGTGGCATTATGATATCTATATTTTCTTTGGTGGGAAAAAAAAAAGCCTTAAAAAACATGGTTCAAAGAAAAGAAAGTGTTTGTTCTCACACACAACCTTCAGTATTCTTAACAAATAAGAGAAACTGAACATGCAGTTGGGGAACAGAAAGAAAAAATTAGAGGGTTATAATAGTGAAATACGTATACAGAAGCTAATTGATAGAGAGCACATTTATATGTACTGCCAGCTATTCTCTTTTTCCTGTCTAAAAAGTTTTACTATATTCTGTCAAGGGCAAAGAATATGCTAAGACAAGTGGAAGGATGGATGTGCTCCTGTCTATGTCCTACCAATTGTTTCAGGTCTGATATGCCTACTTAGATTTTTTTTCCATCTCCAGATCAGTTCAGTTAGATTAGGCATTATAATATTTGCTGTTTCTGCTCTGAAAGTATTATACTAGGTTTTAGTCTTTCCCTTTGTTCTCATAGTTACTAGGAGTGGCATGGCCCAAACTCTTAGACACCTTTGGACACTATTATATTACAGTTAAACTAAACATCATACAGTGACTTAATGACACAGCGCCTGATCTTCATTTCAGTAAAGTTTTTGTTGCCAGAGGTAACAAAAGGTATCTTCAGTGTGAGATATAGCTTCACAGGTCTTCCTTCATTGATTAATATGAATTGCAGATAAACCTGTATTTTCTGCTTTGCAATTGACAGAGTCCAAAATACCTATGCTACAGAGAAATGCAGCTTTGCATTGGTTCCAATTCAGAAAGAATGTGCTGTTTGGACGTCTCTAAAGATCATGAGTTAAATTTGAAAACTATTCATGTAAGTTTTGGAAAAACTTTATTTACAGAAAACTAACATTAAAAAGCTCTGTTGACCAGTTTCCATCCTTAATTTTCTCATGTATGGGCACTGATGGCAGTGAGTACACAGCTGCTGTCTGTAGGTAAATTTGAGAAGCTCCTAGAAGATTTGTATATGAGTTTGAAAACTCCACTCCTGAGTTATTTCATTAAAAAAGTAATGCTTCTTCTATAGAAGAAAAAAAAAAGCTCTGCCAGTCTGTAGGATCATGTCAATGATAAATAGGATATTGAGACACCCTTGTATTATAAACCTGATACTGCATTGCTAGCAGAATCCATAGGACTGCCATGTGTCCATGGTCTTCACATCTCTATATGTTATCACAAATGAGGGCCTCCACGGCAAAGTGGCAAAGTAGTAAGTGGCTGAGTAAGGTAAATATTTTTTTCATGCATAAATGGATTTTTCAATGCTTTTTGATATTATACAAAGATAAAATAAAAGATACATCTTGTCAACATTTATTGCATAGGTTACTAAATGCAGTGACCTTCTACTTCGCTTTCCTTTACACACACACTCAGAAAACTGACAGTTTGGGTTTGCTGACAAAAAGCTGTAGAGAACATCACACTGACAATCACTACGAAAGAAGAAATTGCACCCTAAGCTGTTGCAGCAGGTCTCTTAGAAGCAAAAGTACTGGATGCAGCCATGCATGGGAAGCACACATTAAACACATGGACTCTGCCAAAAAAGAGAAGTCAGTAAACCTTGCCAAGAGCTGTTTTCTGTTGCCTGCCCTTGTCACACTTTGTTTCTGCCCGGGTCTCCTCTGATCATCAGGATGAGGATGGCATTGAGCTTCCCACCAGGACATGGGGTTCTCCAGGGGTTTGAGTGCTTCTTGCTAGTGAATTTTCTGGCAAGAGATGAAGACTGTAAAAGGACGGAAGGGAAATCAGCATGCTATGGCAGAAAATAAAAGAAAAGCTAATCCTGAGATTGGAATGAAAAGTTAAGGGCAAAATGGACTGTATAATCTAATAAGTTTGATCTTACCGAATGGGGCAGAAAGCAAACACTCCCCATCCCCACCCCTTAGCTTCATATTCATTACTAAAAGCTGGTATTTACAGTGCTAGATGCCAAAAAATTCTAACTACCCTAATCTGGCAGGCAGAGTTTACCTACAATCTTTTGATATTCCTGCCTTTATCATACAAACGTGCTACCACCACTCTGCTGAGTGGCGGTATAGTGGTGGCTTTTATAATGATTCCTGCTTTTTGTGCTATTCTAAACTGTGTTTCTTTATTTTTAACTTCATGTTTTACAGAATGGTTCCATCTTCTAGTGTTTTAGTAAAGATGCAGTATTAACAGATTTTTAGCAAAATCTACAAACACTTTATTCTGGCCTGCTATATACCTTCTGGGTTTTTTTTTTTCCTTCACCCCCAACTTCGTGGTGAATCTGATGGCAGCTCTTATGACTGCTTTTCTGTTTATCACTTATCTGAAAAAAAAAGCCCAACTCCATTAGGAAATGGTGCCTAGATTTTGCATTCCCCTGATATGGAGTACAAAGAGCTAGCTAACTATATAATTAATATAATTACACACAGTTCTTGGTGAGAAAATAAAAATATTTGTACTTTCTGTTTATGTGATATCATATGTGTTGCAAAACCACAAGCATTCTGTATTTTTATAGATATATTTATAGATATTTTTTATATATATATATATATCATATATATATATTTATATATTTTCCCTCATTTGGAAAACCTGAATTGAAATTGACAACAGTAGTTTTTCTCCTTTATTTGATTACCCATGTATGCTGTGTGGCACAGTGGTAGTTTGATTTAGATTTTTTATATCCAGCTTACTTTAGTGGAGGACACATAGTAATCTTTTCAGTTAAAACTATTAAACCTATTCCATGTGCTTGAGTCGGTTGATCAAAAAACTGAAAAATAAATCTATTTTCATTAGAGTGGATGAGGAAAAGAATGAAACATCTAGAAAGGGAAAAGTAAACACATGTAGGAATGGTAAAGTTTGTTACCCAATAGTATTGATTGAAGCTTCTGTACAAGGAAGTACAAGAGATTGTATTTGATGAAAAATCAGAACTTTTAATAAAAATCTAAGTTTTCAGAAAATAGATATTTTTATATGGTGTCTGAATTTCTGAAATAGAACTTTTTTTGAAATCATAACAGTGCATCTCTGATAAGATCTAAGTCCCATATTATTTACTTGAGTCATCTCTTGCAACAGAGTCATGAGCAGTTACATAGCAATCACTCCTAACTGATATTGAATGTGTTCTCCTGCTTTCTTCTGGCCATTTCTGCTCTCTAATACAGCCATTCAAAAGATAGGGAGCAGACATACTCATAGGTGGGCTAGAAGAGAAGACCTGCCAGGTAAAAGCCAAATGCATTTGAAGGTCTCCACACTTAGGATTGTTAGTAAGACATGCCTTATGTTGCTGAATGTTCAAGTTTTAGTAGCCATTGGTGAGGTTATTTGGAAGTGCAACAAAGTAAAAGCAGTGGCTTTCTTTGCTTGTGCTGTGGTGTGTAGACACGGACTAATTCTGACCCCCAGAAGGAACAGCAAGCAGTGAACAGAAAAGGTTTCTTTCAGACACCTGTCACCAGGGGGATCTGCAGCGTGAGCTATTTGGTATCTGCCATGGGAGGAAAGGGCTGGTGATACGGTGCTACAAAAAGCAGTCTTTCTACTGAGATTTAAAGTAGTCCTTTTACTTTGTCCTGCTTATGCAGCCTGGTCATATAAACAACTACTAAGAGAGCAGTAGCTTAGTCACCTCTGCATAATGACAGATCCTTCAAGGCAGAAATGAGAAAAATCAATATTCCTGACTCATCTCTTCAAAAGTGGTGGAGCAAATAGTCTTACTAATAAAGAGAAACAAGAAATGATGAAACAAGGATGGCTGTGAAATCAGAAACTGAGCAGACTGGAAAATGTAAGTACAAAATTAGATAGCCAATACGAAATATCTCGCTCAGGTGCCTCTTCCGTAATGAACTGAATGCATCATAGTCACAGTCATGGATATGTCTGATATTGATTTCTCAGAGAGCCTAGAGGAATGGAGAAAATGGTAAGCAATCAGTGCATTTGCTCTTTTCAGAATGGATCCTCAGTTCTGTTAAGCCTCCTAATACAAGGTAGCCTTAAAAACAGTTTCAACGCCAAGTGAATATTGTCTCTGCCTAAGTGCAAGATTTCTTTATGGCTTGATTGTGTCTTCAGTAGAGACCAACATCTCAGGCTTTGGTAAATGTCTGTCTGTGCACTGATGAATCTTACCTTTCAAAACTGCACTAAACACCCAATAGTAAACAGAAGGATAAAAGTTAAAGTATTCTTGACCTCGTCATTCAATGAAGCTACATCAATATGGTTAAAATACAACCTTGTATCTTCATGGTGTGAATGGATATGAAATTGATACAGCTCAAGATCTGGAGCAACCCCTGAATATGACTATCTGAAATTATAAATTACTTTGCCACTAGCAGTTCAATGCAGAGCTTTCAAGATTTGGGTGGGTCAAAATGCCAGTTCTGTCAGTGAATCATTCCTGAATATCTCTCTGTGTCTCATTCATATTGCTTCCATTCAATCTGTACCCATCCTTCTGCACTTATTTTTCAGTAATAACTAGTCACAACACTGAAGTGGAGCCTCATTTCAGGCACATTCAGCCTGTGTAAGGGTATACGCATTACAATGAGCTCTTTCCTTACACATGACACGGGCACTAGCAGCCAAACATCTTTTCTCTGTTTTTCTCTCTGTATGATTTTTTTAGGATGAAAAACCAAAGAAGAGAAAGACTTTTTCTGTGTCAGAGAATGGGACAAATCAGCTACAACTTAGGCTGATAAAAATTGATTTTTACCTCCTTGAATTGTTCTCCAATGAGAATATCTTTGTAGCTTATCCTCAGCATTATTGGTGATATCAATATAGTGAATAATGTCCTGCTTAGTGGCAGCTCACGCTGAAACCACCATTTTAAAGAATAAGAAATGAAAGGAAAATACTAGCTTATAAATCGACACTCTAGTTAATAATAATAAAATAATCGTACATGATCACACCTTTAGTTCTGTGTGTCTATGTGAATGTGATTATGTAATAAGGTGTCTACTTTTTCTCCATAAATTAATGATACCTTCAGTAACCCAGTTATACTTCCTTTTATCTCTGAATTTTTAATGAATTATCCCCCCCATATTTAGGTTTTCATTTTATTGACCTCAAACCACTACCTTACTTAACCTCTAAGCAGTCCAAACTGAGATGAAATGTAGGACATTTTTTTCTGGTGCCTTTTCATCCCTCAGCTTGTATTTTGTAGTGAGCAGAACAAGAGAAAGAAGAGACCATGGAAAAGTGACAGCAGGAGATCAGAACAAAAAATGTTGCTAAGATGAAAAAGTTTGAAGGGCGATAACAAAAAATAAGCCATTACTATGAAAGGAACTGTACAGAACAGACAAAGGAAAGAAAAAGCCACAGAAACTAAAGTTAGGACAAAAACCACACATAAATTATTCTGCTATTTACACATACATCCCTACAAATCTTCTTTTTCTGGAATTGTTTCCATCTATGGAAGATTTTCTTAGAATTACTGTAAATATAACAGCTACTGGCATGCTTTGAATATATTATTGCTGTTTTGGGGTTGACCTGATTTCAGACAGGATGGAGCTAATTTTCTTCCTGGTAGCTGGCATAACACTGTTTTGGATTTAGTATGTGAAGAATGTCGATAACACACTGATATTTTAGTTGTTGCTAAGTAGTGCTTGCACTAAATCAAGGACTTTTCAGCTTCTCATGCTTTACTGACTGAGAAGGCTGGAGATGCGTAAGAAGCTGGGAATGGGCACAGCCAGGACAGCTGACCCAAACTGGCCAAAGGGATATTTCATACCATATGACATCATGCTCAGTGTATGAACTAGGGGAAAGCTGTCTGGGAGCCACTACTCATGAACTGGCTGGGCATTGGTCAGGAGGTGGTGAGCAATTGTATTATCCATCAGTTACTTTGTATATTCTTTATTATTGGTATTATTATTATAATAATTGTTGCAATTATTAAACTTTTCTTATCTCAACGCACAAGTTTTCTCACTTTTACTCTTCTGATTCTCTCCCCCACCCCACTGGGGGAGGAGTGGGTGAGCACCTGTGTGGTGCTTGGTCATTGGCCGGGGTTAAACCATGACAGGGGTATAAATTTCATCCTTTGAAGTTCATTAGAAACAGGACAGATCAGATCTTCTGTTCATGAAGATTATAATGACTCCATTGACTATGCTGATACTTACCTTTGAATATCTGGTATGCTATTTTTATGATGGCATGTTTGGAAATGTAATGAGAAATTATTTCTATTTCTGTTTTTCTGTGGGTCATCTTGTGTCTCTGATGAGACCATATATATAGCTATCTCCTAGATAGCTAACTTTAAATTTAAAATAAAACTCAAACTTCTTTGGATATACCAATGAAATAACTGCATTAATTTGTCTCAAGACTGATTATTAGTACAGGTAAAACTACTGTGTTTGATAAGGTAGGGGAGATCTCATAAATGTTCTTCGAACACTCTTTCTTGAACATGTAAGATAGGCATGGAAATCTTTTGGATATGTAACTGCGTGGCTAGTCAGTTGTTACAGTAAGCAACCCGCAATTGTTCATTCATTTTTACACAGATCCATTTATTTTAAGCTTGAGTTTTCATAGCTAATTTATCACTCGAATCACAGGAGTCTGGTATAATTTGCCTTGAACATTTTTGGCCCTTGGTAGTTCTTGAGACTAGTTGCATTGCATGGCACAAAAACCTTGAAGCATCTGAAGGACAGGTAAGGGGAAGTTTACCAAACGTTTCAGATCTTTTGGAAGCTTGGATTTGGATTTGATTTTCAGAAATGTGCAAAGGCTCAGAGAAAAGCCTATTGCTTTTTCTAAACCTCTGACTACTTGTAGAAAGAATGATCAAATTGTATGAGTGTAACCTCAAAATACTCCATGTCTTTTTGGTAGTTCTAAAGACAACAGTGATTCATGGTAAAGTGACTTGCCAGAAATAGATAACAACAACAAATTCACCCTGTAGTTCCTCATCTAGAGAGTTCTTCACTGTTCCACATAGAATAGAAATGATTGTTGTCCTGGTAATAGGTCCCTTCTTTTTCAAGGAACAAGAAAGACGTTGCCAACCACTATTTCTTACTGTTTGTTCACAAATTGTAAATAATTAATTTCTGTCTTGTCTTTAATGAGACAGATAGCTCATTATTATACTTGTGCTACAACTGAAAAATAGAAAGAGTGAGTTTTTAAGTATGTGGTGTGAATACAAGAAACAAATTTTAATACTGTAGAACCCACAAAGCCACCATGGTTAACATTCAAGTCTTGATTAATTTCTCTCCTATGGAATTAAGAATTTGTATATTTAGGTACTCTTGGTTTTGGGGTTGTAAGGAAAGTAACAGTCACAAAACTAGCTTTTAATTAATGTTTTTTGGGAATAATCAAGATGACAGTATAAACACTTGACCATTCCATCTTTTATTTTGTAGAGAGTTAGACACTAACAAGGAATTTATTTTTCCTTTAAATGCAGTCTAGTGTAGGGTTAGCTTATGTTTCCACTGTCTGTGCTTCCAAAAACCCATGTAAGAGAGAGACTAGATTATATTATGCGACTGCACTTCACTCTGTTTTGCGCTATTTAAGACTCTCTTACAAATATGAAAAAAAAGGCATGATATGTATCATATAAATTACATTAGTAAACAAAGCAGAGGCTAAGCTGGAAATATCAGGTAAGCAGGATCCTTCCTGTATCATCTTTGCCTCCTCATATTAGATAACTTTATTTACAGTACTTTATTCCCTGTTAATTGTATTTGTATCATTGTTCCCTGGCCCAAAGGAATTCAAGAAACTGTGTTTTAAAACAATATAGTTTTTAAATTTAATCACAGCTTTTAATAGTATACTTAAAAGTAGCTTTAGTTGAATTCATTCAAAGCTTTGGATCACTCAGCATAGTTAGCTTTGCCATTTTGCTCATAGTATGTTCTCACTGCTGAAGTTAGATAAGCTGAGAAACTTGCTTGCATTGAAAAAAAATTTACGTTACCCAAAACATTACTGTTTACTACACTTCACCAATGTCTTCCTTTAAATACAAGCTATAAGATAAGGTAAAATTCCTTTCTCCAGGAGCTTGGGAATTAGCCAGCAGAGCTAGCTTCATGTTTTATGATGAATATCTAAAAAGCATTTAATGTAGAGAGAAAATAATATGGTTCTACCTAAAAACATAATCAGAAAAAAAAAAGAAGATATGATTTAGAATGCCTAAACCTACATTGACTCAAACACATGTTTACCTGTGAGATCAGAGAAATTTAAAGTCTCTCATGTAAAAATGTCTGGTTTATTGTCTATGGAATATTTTAATAAAACATGAAATGAAATTAAATAGAATCATCTCCCATAATAGCTTCCTATCATATGGTAACATACATGCCGGTTTACGACTGTCTAATCAGTAACTGAACCTTGTATTGCACTTTTATGGTGTTTCCCTGCTGGGTCTATTGCCCACTTAGGAGTACAAAATCGTATGTTTTTTATTGCTCTCAGCCATCCTAGCCCCCTTTTCTCTGGTAGACTGTTTTGCACAGTATTACAGCGATATCCGATTAAGCCTCTGTAGAACAAACTCTTACTCTCTCTTTTAGAATCTCTTCATCGTCTGATGTAAGCCACTTTGTACAAGCTCTTAGTCCTTTTTGTAGTATTTTTCTATATACTGCACAAATCCTTTGGCTACCCAAACTGTTTGAAGGAAGGCATTAAACTTACCATGGAGCAACGCAAAATCTGTACTTCAGGGGCAGTAGTCTGGTATCAGTCTTTCCAAGGCAACTCCATGACCTTGGGGCTGACTTTGCCTAAGAATTCTAGATTCCTGGCTGCATAGAAGAAAGAGTAAACAACTTCCATCTATCAGTGTATGAAACTACTCCCTAGGTTTCCACAACAACAGAGTTGCTTTTGGTCACTGTACAGATGCTATGAAATTTAACACAGGAAACTATTAATGACATTTAATTTTAAAATACTCCAATTTTTTTAATTAAATTTTATCAACATGAAAGAATATGCTAGGACTGCTTGATTTAGTGAAAACTCACAATATTGTGATTAAAAGGTGCATATTGAAGTTTGTGAAAACAGTACAATAGCTTAATTTCTGCTCAATGTTGTGTGTATACTGTTCACATATTATTTTGTTTCTGTGGCTTGGTTTCACAGCTGTAAAATAATTCTTTTCTGTGACGATTTTCAGTTCTTCAAGAATTGAATTGCCTTGCTAGGTCTTGTAACCAAAGGACAAGGGGATTTAAAACAGAGGATTTCAGCTGGGAAACTCATAATGGCTGAAGCTTCAGTAACACTTGAATCACTATAGCTACAGCCTCATATTTTTTCTTTGCATGCCTTTGGGGTTTTTCCTCTTAACCTGGACTTTTTCATACTTCTATCCTTGCACAATTTTCTTGTATTTGTCAGAAGACAAGCAACTGAATAAGAATAATACAAGCAAATACATTTCCTCCTTGTTTTCAGAGAAACTGTAGGAGATTGCACACATAGACTATATTGAATTCCCTAAAACCTGAGCAAAACCCATCCCTCTGACATTGTGTAACCTAACTTCTGTGAGAGTAGAATTTAAGGTATTCTAAAACTTGAGGTCTTAACTCATACTATAAGCCTAGAACAAGGAACAAGGTTTTTCCATCAGAAAAGTAATCCTGATCAATATCAACAGAGACAATGTCATTGCAAAATTTAAAATAAAAAATGAAAATGGACTTTTTGAAGATTCTTTGATAAATAATGCCTGTTATTTTCAAAGTCTAACTGTTGCAAATATGAAAGTCTTTTCACCTATTGATAGCACAACGTAAGAATGTGAAAAATCATCTGTATATGAGAACAGACAACCTACAGGCATAAATTTTAAATTAAGCAACAGTAAAGTTCCCCCACATAAACTTGGAATCTGTACCTACTGCCAGTGCACTGAATGGTAAAGCTTCCATTTATTGCCATATTAACTGGGCTTGGCACCTAGTCTCATGTCTTAGTTGTAGCTGTAGCAGTCAGGCATTTCTAGGGCACCAGTAGAAACAGCAGGAATAGTTCTGTTGACAGAAACTTGTTATTTAACTGGTAACTCTCCTTGCCACAGAACAGATTCTGCTGAGTAAAAAGCAGCTTCTCATTTTCAACACTGTAAGCTGAAACTCAGACATCCACAACAAAGGTAAAAGAGAAAGGAAAAGGAAAGTCTTCTGCCTGTTAAGCATGAACTGTATGGGCAGGGTTAAAAATTTCAAACAGTTTAGGAAAGAATGGCAGGTCACTGCCCTTGTTGAAGGTAAGAATGGTTTTGATGAAATCATCTGTTAAATGGACATAGCTGATGGTTTTTCTGTGGGTTCTTGGCTCATCTTTCAGTATATAAGTATGGAATAGGAGAAAATGAATGTGTCAGAAACTTTTTCCAGTTTTTCTTTTTCCATTTAGGTTCATATAAAAACATGTCTGTGCTTTAATTCCTGCAGGGTTTTAGCAGTATGAACCAGTTGTCCAGGTGTTAGAACCAAATATCCGTAAGGAGATGAGCCAATAAAAGTTGCTTTTATTCTAGAGAAAACCAAGGTTGAAAAGCAGCAAAGACTTATTTAAAAACCTTTCTTTTAATCTTTGATCTTTCTGAGTTGAACTTTCTTTATTTAAGGAGTTACCCTGGATCAGGCCACATGTACATGTGAGTGTACATACATACCCATACCCCTGCATGTACCTGTACCTGTACATGTACATACAGATATACATGTATACGTATACTTACATGTGTTCAGTTGTATCATCATAAGGTCTCTTGATTGTGCTGACTCTGAAGGACAGATGGAATAACCACCAGCCAATTGAAGTTCCTGTCATAACCATCTTATATAAGAAATGATCAAATGCAAATTGCAACAGATGTCAAAATTATGTGAAAGAAAGTGTTAAGTCTACTTAATTCTTGTAAATAAAGACATTTTTTACTGGTCTTTAGCCTTTTTTTGGTGAGACTTGACACATTTTGCATATTTTGGAGTGAAGACTCTTTGGGTCTAAATTTATACTACATTGTGCTTTAGTCAAATTTTCAATAATTTTAAATGGTCTGTTCAAGTCACAGCAATGACAGTATATTGATCAGAAATATCAAATGTTGGTTTCTTGAATCAAAATCACAAAACACATATTGGCTTATGAATATTGAAACATCCAGTGAAATCAATATGAGTTCATACATTGTTTGATAAAATAAAGCCAGATTCAAACCAAAGTCAAGACAGTTTAACAATCAAGTGTGTGTTACAGCTAGTATTAACATAATCTCTTACTCACTTCAGTACTTCAAAATTCAGACCTTGGTATACTGAGCTGGGTATATTTTTCCAATAAAAAGTTTTGTTTAGGTCATTTATTCTGCGTATGTACCATGTTTGTTTTGTTTTATTTTTGTCCAATCCGGTAACATTTGTACAAAGTCTGTCTTCCGCTGTATTTTAGCATTATTATCTCTGATGTTCTTCAGCAAGATTAACAACCCTACTGTATAATGCAGTGATATTAATTTTTAACTTTTTTTTTCAAAAAAGGTACTTTGTAACACTAACAACATATGCTCCATGCTGTTTAGTGGCATAACCAGCTAAAATGATGCATAGTGTACGACAAGCTTACCTTTCAACAAAGGATAACAGTGCACTGAATCTACTGGCTTTCTGTTATGCAGCAAACCCTTGCATGTCAGAATTTGTATTACCCAAGATAGCCAGACTGTTGTTCACAGGGTGGAAATTGCACTTCTTTTTTGTATTCTATGTAAATAAAAATTTCATGGGAACCAGATAATAAGTCTCCACCCTCTTTATCTTTAACTTTAAAGATAACCTTGTACAAAACGTAATAGGAGTTTTCATAACTGCATCTGATGATTGCTCTAAAAATAAAAGTAGAAATATGAGGGGGAAAAAAAGTTTCAGTGTGTGAATCAGTCTTTCTATTTTCTAATCATTATTTTTCCTGCTATCTGCAGTGAGTCTGGGGGTGATAATGGCACACCACAGTGTGCATTTAGTTTTTTTTTTATTTTGTTTTGTTTTCTAATAGTCCTTGTTTCAACAAAAGCTTTCTTAGCAGATCATTTGATTGATAATTTCAGGAGTTTTGTATACTTTGCATTGTCCCTAACACCTGTAAACACTCTGGACATAGCTGGAAGGAATTAACTAACACCTGTTGCCAACTAATTCTTTCAGGATGAAAAGCATTGCTTTCTGTGTCCTGTAATAATACCAAGTCAACTGTAGATGTGGAAATTCTTTATCTGGGACTTCCAACAGAAATTAGTTCAGTAATTTCTGAAACAGGAGGAGGGAGGAAAACTTCTGTTTAATTATATTCAGAACAATTTTGACTAGTTCACTGTAAAGCGTTTGCAGCTCCTGGTTTCCAAACTGGGATCTGAAATTAGAAAGGTGAGTGATCTGTCTTATGAGCACTGATAATTTCTAGAAACTGCCAATGGCTGTGTCATCACTGCCAAAAGATGGCAATATGCTATTGCACTTTAGGCCTCCAAAAAATGTAATTAAAAAAAAAAATCAACCCAGCAGTACTTTGTTCCCAAAGTCTTCAATATTTTGCAACCACTTACAAAGTTGAATCCCATTTGAAAAAAATCAACACTATCACGTCAAAAGAAAAATGCATGGACTAGCACTTTACTTCATTGCTCTCTGCAGCTTCCTGAGGAGGGGATGTAGAGAGGGAGGTGCTGATATAATCTCCCTGGGATCCAGTGACAGGACACATGGGAATGATTCAAAGCTGTAAGCACCAGGGGAAGTTTTGACTGGACATTAGGAAGCTTTTCTTTACCAAGGGGGTGGTCAAACAGTGAAACAGGCTTCCTAGAGAGGTGTTGATGCCCCAAGCCTGCCAGTGTTTAAGAGGAATCTGGACAATGCCCTTAATAAGATGCTTAAACTTTCAGTCATCTCTGAATTGGTCAGGCAGTTGGACTAGATGACCATTGTAGGTCCCTTTCAACCAAAATATTTTATCCTATTCTATACTTTGGAGAAAAAATGCAAAGCCATAGTGAATGAGACCTATATATCTGAATAATGTGACTCTTAATCTTCTAAAGTTTAGTAGTAAACAGTAAATTTATAAGTAAAAGGAAAGGAAAAACAGGAAAAAATAATAAGAACTATGAAAATAATAATATTTCACAAATAGCATGAGCCAGGTAACACTGACCATAGGTTGGGCTGTCAGTTGAACATGGCAAGGCTTCAGGAAGAAGCTTCAGCAAAAGCATGGAAATAAAAAGCAATGAGCCAGACTAAAGCAGGTCTGTGAATGATTTTAAAAGGTAGTAGGAGCTTTTTTACATTAGTCATGGGGCAAACAGGGAATGAGCAAAAGTTGTTGAATGATAAAAACAACAACTAAAGACTCTTTCTACTGTAATTAAACACAGGAATTTTGATATAGGCATCTAGGATTAATTTTGAAACCTGACAGAATAGCATGGAACAACATTTTTAAATGCAGCATCTTGCCTGAGTCTGTGACAACTATTCAAAGTGTAAAATCTATGGGGAAAAATCCTTTTCTAGAATATGTCACCTTAAAAACTGAACTGGTTACTTCCTAGAGGTGCATGAGACACTTATGGGATGGAGGGAAGAACTTTCAGGATTGCACAAGGTTTATTATGGAATGTGTAGGGGAATGACTAGAGGTGGAGAAAGGGAGGGACGAGGGTGGTTTTGGGATGAAAAGTAGAGAGGAAAGGGTATAAAAGGGTTTGGAGGTGTGTGAGCAGAGGCTCAGTATTCTTGTGGGGCCATGCCCTGCACCTGATCATCATGGTCTGTCTTGGTTCTCACTGATCTCCTTTTCTATTTCCTGAGTGAGGAACTCTGTCCTGTGTCCGTGTATATGGATGCCCAGTGCCAGACATGGGTGTGGGACCACAGATCACAGGGGTGTGCACCAGGGTGCCACCAGCTGGAGAGACTGGGGTGTCTCCATGTTTTCTGGGTGCATGTCAGGGTGTGCAATTGCTAGCAAACATCAAGCCAGACTAGTGGTAAGTAGGATAAGGGGTTTGGGAGCCACGTATTGGAGTGGCCCTAACTCTGGGCTGGATGCTATCAAGATCAGAGTGTCTGAGACTCAGCTGCTGGAGAGGCCATAGATCCAAGCCAGCTACTGCAGAGACCGTGTGCATGTATGGTATGTATGGTGTGTATGTGTGAGCGTGTGCATGAGCAAGGCGACAAGGATAACAGGAGATGTAGGAACAAGTTCCTATATAGACTTATGTCTAACACCATATAGTGAATGAATACATATTTTATATAATTATACATTTATATCTGTGTATACATATATGTATAGACAAATACAAATATAAATGTGTATACATAAATAGATGCATATATGTATATCTATGCATATGTCTATAAATATGCATACTCAGAATCAGAATTATGGAATAGTTTAGGTTGGAAAGGACCTCTGGAGGTCATCTCATCCAACTGCCCTGCTCAAACAGGGTAATCAAAAGCAGGTTGTCCATGACCACATTCAGATGGTTTTTGAAGATCTCCAAGAATGGAGACTCCACAACCTCTCTGGGAAACCTATACCAGTGCTTAGTCACTCTCGCCTTAAAAAATAGATTTTCTTACATTGACATGCGCCCTCCTGTGTTTCATCCTGTTCCATTGCCTCTTCTCCTGTCACTGAACATCACTGAAAAGAGAGTGGCTCTGTCTTCCTTGCACCCTCCCTTCAGATATTTGTACACATTGATGGGATGTCCCCCGAGACTTCTATTCTCTGGGCTGAACATCCTAGCTCTCTCAGCCTTTCCTCATTGTCGTGGTTTAACCCAGCTGGCAGCTAAGCACCACGCAGCCGCTCGCTCACTCCCCCCCCTCCCTCAGTGGGATGGGGGAGAGAATCAGGAAGAAAATAAAAGGTTAGAGCTGAGGGCTGAGATAAAGACAGTTTAATAAGAGAAAATAATAATAATAGTAATAATTAGAATGATAACAGAATATACAGAATATACAAAACGTATGATGCACAATGCAATTGCTCACCACCTGCCGACCGATGCCCAGCCCGTCCCGAGCAGCGATCACTCCCCGAGTCGCAAGCAGTTCCCGAGCAGCGA
>BOSO01025803.1:0-13147 GCA_018403395.1 Gorsachius goisagi | reverse complement strand
TCAGAAATTAAAATGGAAAGAAGCAGTGTCCAGTTACTACTTCGAAATAATCACTAATGGTGCATTCATGAAACTGAAAGTCTTTTGAAGAAATTAAAGATGTGGTGGGTTTTTTTTTTTCACTTTGAGAGAATAAATGAAATGTGAAAAAAATTTTAGAAGAATACAACGAGCAATCATAAACTCAGAAAACACTTGACAAAGCAGAGCCATTAACTGGGAAGTTTAAGATGTACATAAGGAGCTTAAATGGGGTTCTGATAGAAGGTGGCAATTTCTCACTCACAAGTAATTGCTTGCAGTCGCAAAAGAGTCAATGTATGTATTGCAGAAAGACGCTATTACAAACATTTTTAAATATGGGAAATTAGTGGTCCCTGAATATTCCTCCCCCTTGGATGGAATCAAGGGGATGTTTCTTCCGGACAGCTTCTCTTCTCTTCAGTGTTTCTCGCTCTTCTCAATGACCCTTAAAGTCCATCACTGCCTTATGTTCTCACCCACCTCTCAGCTTCTCCTCTGATTCCCTCTTAGTCTTCCCTTAGTTCTGCCTCTAGGCTTCTTCCCATAGGCTGCCTCTAACACAAAGCTGGTTTTAGTAGCCACTTCCTATCAGTTATAGTTGTAGTATTCTATTCCCATTCCCACTGATGTGCATGTTGCCATTAACTGATTTATTCCTCATCCCACAGGCCACTGAGACATACAGCTCTTCTCCTAAAATGCTGAACATCTTGTTTGCATCCTTTAAAAGCCCTAAGCTGTATTTAACCCCAATTCATCACTTATGTTCTTTTTCATCTGTACTCGCATTCTGAAGAGTCTACTCTGCACTTTACCTTCTCAGTCTGAGCTATCATACCTATAATGTTGATGCCAAGACTGTCATTTAGTTTTATGTTTCTAGTCATCTGTCTCCCCTTGGATATCCTACTAGTGAAAAAAAATCCCTCATTTCAAAATTAAATTTCTCTTACAAATGCCCTCCAAAGCAAAAAGACAATTACATTATTCTCCCCATGCACCAGGACTGCAACAGCAACAACCTTTTCCTCTTCGCTGTAATTAAAATACTGATGTTGAAGAACTATTCTCCCCATGTTCCAGAAAGTTTCCAGAGGAAAAGCCACCTTCTTATTTGGATCTATAGGGCCCTTCCACAGGGCTATACACAGGGAAATTAGTTCTAAAGAAACTGTGAAGTTGATTAGGTTAAGTTGCTTTAGAGGCAAATAAAACTAAACTGAATGAAGGTTTCCTTAATTATTAAGGAATTTACAATCAGGGTTAGCGAGGGTGTAACTAACCCACTTTAAATCTACTTGGTTGCATAAATGTAGTCTGCTATAGCTTCTACTGTATCCTTTTCAAGGTCCCCGTCTTCCTTTCCTCTTATAATTTTACTCCTCTTGTCCCTGTTTTACATATTCCTTTTAATTCTCTCAATAATGCTTCCTACATGTTTCTGCTTGCTACTGGCTTTCTCTTAACACAGTCTATGTACTTGATATTTTTTTTCCCCTTTTGATAGCATTTACCAATTATTTCTCAAATCCCTACTTAAATAAGAGAAGAACTGAATGTCTGCTGGGCTGACTAGGCTAAAAGCCTATGCCTGTAATGCTGACTTGCAGCCTGTGCTCTGAGACAGATGCAACACGGTTCACTGTAATCCCAACGGTGAAACTCTGCAGTTGCCAAACATCAGATAAAGGTAGCACTACTACATTCCTACCTTATCTTACAGACGTGGTTGGAGATTTATTAGCAAATAACTTATAGAAAGCTAAAAACTTAGAGGGATATACAAGGAAGTGTTCTCTATTATGATAACATCACCTTAAAGCCAGGTGATATACAATATATTTTCATCTTTTGTTCTTCCCACCGCTGTTTTTTCCAAACCCTCCTACACCTAAGCTGCCTTCCAGTGCTTTATCTTACCTATGTCAGTTTCTAACTCCTTAATCTAGAACTGCCTTTTATTTCTATTTGCAAAGTGGTGTATCTATCTATAGCCTTTTATTTATCGTGGTGTATAAATGCAGAATAATTCTGTGAAAATGTAGCAGCTGAATGAATGCTTTGTTTTGCTTTCACAGAAAAGGTGTAATGCCTACTGAAATAAGTGAACATATGAAAAAATCAATTAATACAATATCTAGACAGCTAGACATTTTAAACATACACCACAGAGATCAAAACAGCTAAGCTCTTAAATCCAAACAGATTTCAGTGGTTTTACTTCAAATTGATCCTAAAAGGGTTTTAATTACTTTCTTTCCTAAGCAAGTTCTAAGCTTTTCCTTTATTTGTCTTCACAGTCTATTTTTGTTTAAGTCCTTGTCAACACAAGAAATGTATGTAAAGTATGTAATTTTTGTTAATATGACTACTCATATCTTTACCTTTGAAGAAGTGAAGGAGGTATCTTTATTAGTAGAATAATTTTATACGACAAAGAACCTCTCTGTTCAGTTTTAAAAAAAAAAAAATTGTTTCCTTCAAACGGTTTCTTGTACAGCAACTGAATTTCAGGAGTTTAGCAAATTCGTGTTGTATTAATGCTTGAGCTATTTAGTTTACTAAGTTTTCCTTCAACAGAGAAAAATACTGGAGGGCTGGAATAGTTTTTGTTTTTCTCATCCAAACTTATTCAGAAAAAAATACATGACATCAGCTAGGAGGAATTGCTCTAATACTTTTTTCAGGAGTTAAAATAATAATGATATTTCGGGGGTTTACTTTTTTCAGAATAAGTCTGATGAAATGTTTCATACAGGCTGGATAGCAATAAACAACAGATAATATGTGTAAGACACCATTTAAAAATATGAAAAATGCTAGACCTTTTAAGCATTACTAACATGGGGCACTGCAAAAATCCAATCATTAGCTAAGTGTGTATCTCCATAACTTTACTTGTAATGACATTATTGTACTTAAAATATTCTCAACAAAAGCAGAATATTTTAACTTTTATTCTCTTTTCAGAATTGAGTCCTGATTTTTTTTTTTTAACATTATTTCTTAGTTTTAACATTATGTAACTATTTGGAAATTCTTTTAAGAAAATAATGGTCACTAGTCCTTACAACATTAGTTGTAATTCTTTGAGGTGAAACTAAGATTGAACCTAATAGCACCATGTCTGGTACCATGTAAGCTGTTTAATCACCAGATAAGGTTCTCTCTTCTGAATATATGTGTTCAGCGGCACCGTGTGTTACAGACTAGCCTCATTCTCCTGCTTGAGGACATAAAGATAAGAACAGTTACAGTCATCCTTCAGCTGTCTTGCTTTGGAAAGATGTAGAAATTAGAAATTTTGCAGGAGAGAAATGCAGCATAGGTTATAGGTTTTGAGCACTCTTCATAAACACTGTTGATAAGCAGGGAGAACGGACTTGGACATTGATGAAAGCATTAATGGAGTATATATGCCAGACAAGAATAGGTTCAATGTGGATACCCTGTTGGTGCCAGGATTGTCTTGACAGGAAATGTGAATGATTTCACAGGAGGGTTCACTTTAATTTGACTGACTTTTCTTGAGCCGTACCACCACCTTCATATAGCTCTGAGATGCAACATTTTCTTTTGTACATGTCAAAGTTGACAAAGAAGCTGTAGGATCAAAGATTAGAAAACACAAGGTACACATTGCTATTTAAAAAAAAAAAAGACAACACTGTGATCTCGCCTGCACACAATCTATACATAACTGCAATGGGTCTATATTAATAATCTACAAGAAAAGCTGGAATTTCAACATCTGTCTCATTAACATTGCAGATCAGCTTGTAGTACAGCATCCAAATGTAAAGTTGACACACTTGCACTGGGATCTTCAGGCTTTATCTGCCTACATCTGGAGCAAAGACTCAAATCTACTTCCATTTTTAAAAACGTGTACCCTGACAGTCTTTGTGTCAGTCTAAACAGTAAACCCCAGGTAAAGAACCTCAATGGCCAACCTCCCAGAATACAGATAAGTGTCTATTAATTTAACAGAAAAAACTTTCCATGTATGGTCATCTCCAGCTCCTTTTTAAAATTCTTTCATTACCTCCTCTGCTTTCAGTCAAAGACATTTCATCCTGATTACACAAACAGTGTAACTTTAAACACATTAACATGCGATAAGCTGTTAAAATACTTACCTATTGCTGTTTCTGGCATTGCAAAAAGTGTCTTTTCTGTAGCAACTCGGAAATGTCCATGGACTGACAGTCCAACTCCCTAAGCATGGAGCACAAGCAAAGGACACAGTTATAAAATTACCAGTAAAAATAATCATAACCGTAACACACCTCTTGCTTTGCTCTACAATTAAGTAATATTAGATTTACCATGCACATGTCAAGGCTTTTTATGGTTCAAACATTAATAAAGCATCATATTATCTTTATGATTTGGCTGAAATAGCATTATATGCTTTGAAAGATTGATAAGTCATACAGAGATTAACTTCAAAAACCCACAAGTGACAGCAACAACAGAAATGAGTGACCCCATTTTCTCCATTGGACTACTAAGTGAGTTGACATCCTTTTGCTAATGTTATCCCATGTATTATTTTTGCACATGCTTCAAATGACCAACAAAAAAAATGCCAATACTTTTGGAATACACATGAATTGCACAAAGTTGTAATTATAACACTTTTAAAAGAAATAATAATTAACTATTCTTTTAATGTGATAATTACCTACTTTATCAATACAAAAGTATTTTAAGCAGGAAAAAACTTCAGCGTTATTGATTAAAATTCGAAATATGTGGTTAGAAACTCACTTATTTAACCTGGGGACTTTTGTTCTCCAAGTCAGAAATAGAATTCACATTTCTAAGTATCTAACCCTCTTCTCTAGCAGTCCTTCCTGATAAGACAATTCCCTCAAGAGCAGAAGACTTCCTGGCATTGTCTATCACATTTTCTGATTTATACAGTGAGCAGCAGCAAGGCCCCCCCCAAAAATATATTTTCAGTTCACATAGTATTAATTTAATTTGGAGAAATGTTCAATGGACAAACTGACAAATTTAAAGAGAAATGGTTATCTGATAAAATTACTATTATTTAGTAATATTTGAAGTGATCCAAGGATATTTGAATTACTGGGCACAACCACAACACCTGTGTAAGTCTCACTTCTCAAAGCTTATCTACATGATACATGTCAATAGAAATGTGTGTTAGATCCTATCTGGAGACAAAACCCTCTATTGAATATTTCACAAGAAGCTTCTTCATACAAATGTCTTCTCTCTTCCTTTCCACTGTTTCAATTTACTTTCTTTACTCACTGTTAAATTGCCCTTTGCTTAGTCCTCCCATCCATCCAATTTTTCTTTTAAAACTAAGATCTCTTAAATATCATTGGCCAAAAGAAGTCAGTGTCTAATGAAGATGTAACAGATGTTTAAGTAACATTTCTGATTGTTTAGATACTAGAAAAATGGCACTTTACCCAACTAAGGCTACTAGTCTTCACAAATGTCTTCACAGTATTTCATACTTTTCATCAAAAACAGTGGGATTAATTGGGTGATACTTGCTTCGACCAGCATTATCTATCTGATAGGCTTTTAAGGAGAGAGTAGACAATAGGAGAACATCTTTCCAGTTCACTTATCTACAGGAATCTTTGGGTGGGTTTTACATTAAAATTCTAAAAAGTTATCTCAATTTAATAAAAATTACATCTGTTTCCTGACACCATTCTCATGCATTCTTTCCTGGCCTCTCACAATTTTGCCCAGCAAGAAATTAATTGTCACTGCTTATTCCATTAGGGTCATACATGACTAAATTTGAAAATATCTTAGAGTTTTGTCTGTAAAATGAGTACCTGCCAGTCTTGGGTTTTAATATAGATGTATGAAGTTTTTAAGATTCCAGTCTAATTTCCTGAGAAATGGACACCTAAGGTAACTGGTTATCGTACTTGATTTTATATCCAGAGACTAAGCCAAATCTATACATGTGAAGTACTGCTGTTTCAAGGAGGCAAATGGGATTTGAGCAAATATCTGAATCTTATTTGCATAGGGTACAATCTTACGTCTCATCCCTTATCTATCTTTCAGCCCTTTCAGTCAAGGACTGGTCATAGGCTGTAGATCTCATCTGAGCAGCAGCAAGGACAATGGCCCTGTATTTAGTTCTCTTGCAAATGCAAAGCTACATGTAAAGCTACATTCGCTTCTAAAAAGCTCTAGAATTCTTAAATGAAACGGAATTGTGACTTCATCACTTCCAACTTTTTTATGTCATAACAGCGTATTTTCACCACACTGGGTAAAGCCGTTCCTACAGCAAGAGAAAGCACAATATTTCTTCTGTTATTTTTATGCATGTTCAGCAATAATGATGACCTTTTTATAAAGATAACAAAATTTAAATCATGACCATTTTGCTCTTTCTAAGGCTTAAATTGATTTTTTCTAATCCCATGGCTAGGAATACAAATACTATCTAACATAAAGCATCTTTTCTGGCTTATTTTCTAGACAATCATAAGTTTGTATAAGGACTCAGATTTTTAGCTTGAGTATTAAAATAACAAAGACTAGAGGCTGAACTCCATGAAGAGAGTTCCTCTTTTTTTATATGGACAAAAATAGCTATAGAGTTTTAGTAATAAAAAGTTGAAAGAGGTAATATTCTTTTGAAAGAAGTAATTAAATCAGATTTCACTTTCTCAAGTGCTTAAGCCATAATTGGATTTGTTTTCTAGATAGCCTTCAAGTTTTATAGTATAGATAAGAGCTTAATTTCAGATGTATATTCAGAAGACTGAAACTGTATTTTCTTTTTATCCATTTTAAAGAAAATGGTGAAAATACATCCTTACTTCTTTGAAGATAATTTCTGAATAATCCAACATTAAGATAAAATTAGGAGACAAAAATGAGTTAAAGCTTAGAAGGTACAAATCCCAGTAATTTATTAAACTGGTGATCATGTGCTTTTGTATGTTTATTTGCAACTTCCCAAATGGTTATTTTAACACATTTACTGTATGTGTTTAACCTTCTCCATTTAATACAGAGGACAGATGCTTATTAGTTTAATAGTATCCTGTGTAAAGAACAAACTCTTCCAGTCAGAAGTCTAAATGCATTCCTCCTCCACTTCTGGATTTTGTTGGTTGGTTTTTGGTTATTTTTTAAAAATGTAACTGAAATCTATCTATTCACACTGTTAAGATATCTGCAGTTGGGCTGTGTCCACTTCACCAAATAGTCCCAGCATTTACACATACAAGTCTTGACACCATAATGTCTATATTAAAACACACTATATCCTGCGGTGCCAAGACTCCTACCGTTCAAACATATACTGAAACTAATGTCTTCCTTCAGATTTTTCCAAGATAATAAATTCCTGTGGTGAATCAGGCTTGTTTTTTAAACCAGATAGTTTATCTTAACACTGGCATGAAAGGGGTTTTTTTTCCCACTAACAGCTGAATGTTTGAATTTTGTAAAGGCTACTTGAAGAATGAGACTAGAAATTAAGGAGTTAAGAAATTAACAATCAATTTAAACAATCTTTCTGCAGGGTTTATATATGAAATAATCAAAACCATATAAAACAGCAGAAATGGTGGTCTGACAATGTATTACTGGAGATCAATTGGCTATGAAAGTGTTTGGTTACAAATCACAGATTTATTACTACATGGATATTAAGATATTAATCTTAAAAACAGTGTGTTACAACTCAACTATTAGACTCAGCCTACTTCAAGGAGGCACATAATATTATAGGCAGTTTCGTCTGAATTCACCAACAAGCTTCTGAAAAAGCCTGTAGAGTGTTTGAATTTTACTTCCCATACACATGATTTCCTACTCAATGGCATATTTTGAAAGTCATTATGCAACTGTGTAGAGAAAATCTATCAATGATTTCCATTTTTTTTCTTATGATGAATATAGAACTGTATTAAAAGTATTTTTCTAATGGAAAACAAGGTGCAAATTACTAATAGATGGAGAAATGGAATACAGCTACTATAAATCTTAAAAGTTGAGTTGTAGCTGGGAGGGTGTGTTATCTTAAATTGAGAATGACCCGTATTAGTAAATCAGACAACTCATCACATCTAGGGAAGTTATTATGAAATTGAGGGCCATCACAACAGAGAACCATACAGGGCAAAATAAATATGCCCTTCCTGAATGAAATGTGTAAACATCTATTCACATACAGAAAAGCAGATCTGTGTCACAGCAAAACCATAAATCACACTTGTCTATTTACTAAATAACCTAACTCAGACTGTAAAGGAATCACTGCCTAGGAAAGAAATACAAACAGAAAAGGCTTTCAGGAATGTTGCTTGTACCATCTTCACTAGCCTGATAAAGCTGTTCAAGCAAACAATTTTATGATAATACCGATATTAATGTTGTCTGCAGTGAAAGTGTGTTGCAACAGCTCACATCCAATGATTACCCTCATTTTTAACTGCATGAGAATACAGTCCCTGGTAGGGCTAGAATCACAAAAGAAATGTGGCAATTCACAAACAAACTAAGCGTAACACAACAAAGGGTAAATATATCTGAATACAGATGTGTAAAAATAGCCAAGGTGGAGCAAAAATGTTTTCAAAAGCATTAGCTGGCAAAGTAAATTAACGGAATTGATTCAGGAAGTAGCAGGAGTTTACAGCTATGTTAGATCAAAAATCACTGATGTAAGAGCTTTACCCCCCGCATCCAGACACAGCAAATCTTAAACTGAATCAAAATTAATCTTCGTTCATCATTAATGTTATGGACCACTACAAAGAGTATAATCCATTTTTATCTGTAGACACTAATAGACAAGATGACTTAGTGAACCAGAGCAACACAGCATAACAGATCAATCTGGACCAAGAATACAGTTTTCTTTGGTTGATGACATATAAATCAACAAGTATTTAAAAAATACTACAAATAGTGCTTTTTGTGAACTTTTCAAACATTTAGTGTGGTATCTTAAAACATAAAAAAATAATGTAATATAATTTAAATATAAAATATTAATTTCCACAAACTCATTATGCATTAGAGATTCTCAGTCCAAATTTCTACAGACATACAGAAGCACAAGAAGCTGACTGGAGATATATTATCTGTAATAATATCTGAAAGTCCAGTCTTAAGTATTCTCCTTAGAGCCCAGTGTCAAAAATGCAAGAAAGCTTGTCCTGGGATTAATGGCCTGTATTTGATGAGTACTCTGATGCTTTGTATTACAAACTAGTGACACAGTCTATTCCAGTCACGTGTTTTCAAAAGTATACTCGTATCTTCACCATAGATTCAAACATAATGTTAAAAAAAAAAATAAAAAAATCTGAGTAACTGATATGATGAACTACTAGTGTTACTTGTTCTCCTGACCCTTAATTATTTAAACAAATATGACCAAACTATATTAATAGTAATCATTTAGGTCAGGTTTTTCTTACAGCAGAACTTGGAAAAAAAGCATAGGCCATTCTGTGCACCAATGCTGCTACAATGAGTGTCCTTTATCAACGGAATTTAGACTGAAATTTTAAAAGCTCTGGTTTGATTTTTCTACCACCAGCCAAAACTTACCAATGATTTCAAAACATTTTTATTAGGATAGTTATCTGCAATAGCCATATTTTTTTCCCCTGCATGATCTGCAGAGACTAATCCTGTCTTCTGATGGTGAGCACCCAAACTAGTGTTGCAATCCCACCTGGTGGGCCATACAGAAGCCGTGTTGGCAGCTAAATACATGCCTCGGCAGCAGGGATTGACTGCAATTTCATGTCCTCCCTTTCAACGTCCGTTGGCTTCTCCAAGGCAAAAAGCAGCAGGTTAAACAGTTTGGTGTCATGGTCCAGTCTGGCCTACAGACACTGTGGCTCGACAACCATGACACAAATATAAAAACTTCTACCAAGAGTTCATTCTGATTACTCAGAATTTTCTGAAATAACTTATTTCCAGAATTAAGAATGTTTTCCTTGTTTCTTTTTCACTATTGTATATTACCTTCTAAGACTCACATTTAGGAAGCCTACAAAACTTCCTGGCAACAAGAGTCAGCTACATCTGTTAAAAAATACTCGTGATTTCACATCAGAGGAAGCAGAACTTTTTATGGACACAAAGACTTCTGCAACAGAAAGAAAAGAGAAGATGCAAGAGGACTTAGATCTGAAAAGCCTATAGCAAAAGCAATTAATTACTAGCCAGTGAAACTTTTTCTAGTGTTAAGTCTGAAAGCATTCTTTTTTCCCCCATGTTGTCCCCCTGCACTCAGCACTGGTGAGGCTGCACCTCGAATACTGGCTTCAGTTTTGGGCCCCTCACTACAGGAAAGACATTGAGGCACTGGAGCATGTCTAGAGAAGGCCAACAAAGCTGGTGAGGGGTCTGGAGCACAAGCCTGATGAGGAGCAGCTGAGAGAACTGGAGAAGAGGAAGCTGAGGGGAGACCTTATCGCCCTCTACAACTCCTTCAAAGGAGGGTGTAGCGAGGTGGGTGTTGGTCTCTTCTCCCAAGTAACAACTAATAGGACAAGAGAAAATGGCCTCAAGTTGTGCCAGGGGAGGTTTAGATTGGACATTAGGAAAAATTTCTTCACTGAAAGGGTTGTCAAGTGTTGGAATGGGCTGCCCAAGGAAATGGTTGACTCCCCATCCCTGGAGGTATTTAAAGGACACACAGATGTGCTGCTTAGGGACATGGTTTAGTGGTGGACTTGCCCGTGTTAATTTTATGGTTGGACTTGATGATTTAAAGGTCTTTTTCAACCTAGACGATTCTTTGATTCTCTGTTAAAAAAAAACCAAACAAGTGTGGGTGTTTTGTTATTTCTAAAATTCTGGAAGACAAGCTCTGTCCCTTTGTCCCTCTCTATTTCCTAAAAATGTAGCTACTGCAAGAAACCTGTATGTCCAACTCAACACACCTTAATGTCTGAAGGCAAGGCAGGCTAGTGCGAGGGAACCCATTTCGGCAACTTGCACCAACACAGAAATAAGCTTTTAGTTTTTTTCTTAAAACTGAAGAAACACTTCTTGTTCTTAAAGACCAGCACATCTATTTAAACAGGAACACAGTTATTTGGGATGACAGGAGTGAATTGAGGGATTTTGTAATGATGTTCTATTTCTCAGGAAAAAATACTTTAAAATTATGAGACAGATTAAAACTAACTCAAGGAGAAAATAACCATTCAAATTCTTCTGGAGATGAGAAAAATCAGGAGAAATATGAAAAGATGGAGAAGCAGGCAAAGATAATTCTCTTCAGAATTTTATTCCTTGATCTATAATAAAGGCCAGGTTGGACAGGGCTCTGAGCAACCCGATCTCGTTAACGGTGTCCCTGCTCACTGCAGGGGGTTTGGACTAGATGACCTCTAGGGGTCCCTTCCAACCCGAAACCTTCTATGATTCTATGATTCTATGAAGGAGAGGGAAATAAGGAGATAACTCTCAATATGAGAGTAGGCATCTACATAAAGGTCTAGAATTAGAGAAAAATAGTGGAACTTTTAGCAAGAAAGAGTCTGGTGTTAAATGGAAGAACAAACCTGTGCAGAAGCCTGCAAAAATTTCTGCAATGACAGTCAATGGTGCAGGGGTAGGAAACTTTAAATGAAGCCACACATAAAACCTCCTTTAAACATATACAGGTTTCAGAAAAAAACAATAATCTAGAAGCTACAGCTTAAAACTTCAACTTTAATCTCAGAGTAGGCAAATGATATTTGCTTTATGATGTGATCTATATGTCATTACATTGCGCAGGAAGACAAACACTCTGTCATTCTGAAATACTAAGCTCAGTGTGATTGTATAATACCAACATCGGTACAATGTACATTCAGGAAGTCTGCCCCTCTTTTCTGGATGTAAAATAGTGGCATCCATTCCTTTTCATAGTGTACATGAAAGAACTCAGCCATTGTAGATTTGGGAGAGGAAGGAGAGAGGAGTTTTACTTACTGCACCACTGCTGACTCATAATTTAAAACCCTTGTTTTCAAGACAGTGCTTTACAATAAGCCCTTTGGGGAATAACATCACATGCAAATCGTTGAACATTCAGTGGTTATTTTTTGTTGCTGTCAAGAGCTGCTGATATTATAGTCCGATTAGCTACAAAATGAAGTGCGCCATTTGTCCCTAGGATCATACTCAAGAGCTTAGCAGGCAGACCAGCATACCAGATGGTAAATATACTGTAATATCAGCCAAGAGCGAATCCTTTCTTGGTATTGCCTCAGCATTGTTTTCAACACCTTACATTACAAAAGCTAAGTGGTACACAAGTCAATCTCACAAAGATTTGTTTCAAGGCACAACAACTTGCAAAATCTGTATTCTATTTTACAGTAAAAGCTGCCTTCAGCTTTGAAGCACTGGCAACAAAATGGGCCACAAGCTTCTACATGGTACACATGCATGAGTTTCCAGAGGGAGGGAGAGAGGGGGAGAGGAAGAGAGAGAATTGGAAAGCAGCTTATCTAGGTTTAGTATGACAATTACTTTTACTTCAGGGCAGATTTTAGAGCATAAATTAAAACAAAACCAAATATGTTCAAGTTTCAGAGCATGATGACTGGCAAGAAGCATGACATATATTTATAAAAAAAAAAAAGAAGAATCAGGAGAAGTCCCAAGAAGCACTGACATTTTTAAGTTCCAGTTTCCTAGCTGTAAAAAAGGGTTAAAGGGGTAATAATGTCCATTAACATATAGAAGAGCTGTGCTATGTACAATAATTTTTCATGAACTTTCATATGCTGCAGTTAGTCACCCAAAGTGCATGATATGTATATGTATATTAATAACTTATAAGCAGAATTTCTATAGTTTGCAATAAAATTTGCACCACACATTAAACAAAAAATGAATAGCTGTTTGTTCTGTGAGCAATATCCACCTGTGCACTTCATGAATGCACATTCCTCTAATTAAAAATTTTATCACAAGTCAGTAAAAAATATGAGATTTTACAGATATGGTTAATTCTATTCACAGAGCACAAGAGCTCTCGATCCCTAGGTGTAAGAAATCAGGCAAAGAAGGGAAGAGACCGGCATGGTTGAGACAAGAGATGCTGGTCAAACTAAGGAGGAAGAGGGAACTG
>BOSO01025799.1:0-11490 GCA_018403395.1 Gorsachius goisagi | reverse complement strand
TTGCTCTCCTCTGAACTCTTTCTAGGAGTTCCTCATCTATTATGACACATTTGTCCAGTTCAGGCTCTGATGGAAAGTTTCTCAGTGCCCCTCAAACAGGCAGAAAAGAGTCAAGTTAGAACAGAAAATCTGGAAACTCCAAACCAGAAAAAGCTGGAAAAGCAACCATGTCTGTCCTCACATTTTAAATGTTCCTCTGTTAGCTGGGAAAAAAGGCATCTCTCTAAGTCTGGTGATCTGAGGTTGAAATACAGCCCCCAAACTGCCAATGCTGATGAATTCCATATCAGGTCACAGGGTAAAATAGCAACTCTTTCCTGGAAGGAAATACAGATAGTAAAAGACCTCTTAAAACACTTCATATGCATCTTTCTCTGCTCTATCCTGCTCAGAACTTTACAATGCCTTTTTGTAAGACCATAATTCTCAGACATTATTTATGCTATGAGATGAATGAATTCTTTCTAATCTAGATTTCATTAGAAAGGATGAAAACCACCTTACAAAACAATGTCTTAGTATTTAGTTGACCCTGATTTTGTAAATTTGCTCACAAATTAAAAACTTGAGGATTATTAGAGCTTTTAAAAATTTTGTTCACCCTCCATCACACAATTTTACAACTAAAGCTTCCTTCACTTGAGTCAAAGATTTTCCACTTGCTAAGTAGGCAATTATGGAACATGTTACTGCATTTGAACATTGCTGAGTTTTTCTTCACAAATACAACAAAAGTTCTCAGTTCTCAAGTTTTTTTCTCACTAGCTGCAAATCTGCACAACACCCCTTTTATCATGATCTTGTCAACAACTTCATGTTGTACTGTGATGTTTCTGAAAATATAGGTTCTATTTTAAAACAGATTTAGAAATCACAAAATGTGGAAGCACGGAACCAGTGTATGTTCTTTGCTCCAGCATTGCTTCTACTGACATTACCTCAGCCTTCTCCTCATCTGCTGTTTATGAAAACACATTTATGAAAGGATGTCCATCATACAACTTTTTTTGAAACTGCATTCTCTTTCACCAAAGTCATTACAGGGTAGATGCTTTGCGGGACTTCCTTTGTCCTCCCTTGACTTTGTAAAATCCAAGGTGTGCCACAGAATTTTAAATTAATCCCATATGTTTACACCATGATGATTTCTTGATCTTTTCTCTAAGTAAACTTTCCCTTTTGCTAGTTCTGCTTTATAACAGTTTTTTCCTATATATTTCTCAGATTGGTCACTGAAATTCTTCCTTTCTGTGACATCTGCTTGGCCTTGCTTTTCCTTTTGAAGGACCATTTTCAGCTAATCATGCTTCTTTATTATAGGTGACTATATTAAAAAAATCTTGTAAAAAACCCTTGTAAGTAAGAACAATATTGCATGGAGCAGCTGACATATAAATAGTATCAAGAAATTCTTCAAATGGATGGCAAAAAACCTGTAAATGTTTAGAAAATCTATAGTTAATTATTTGTCATTATTTGTAATTTGTGCATTACTTCAAATATGCCTGAATATTTTCTAGAACTCTCAGTCATTTGGGATTTTGCCCTGTTTCAAAATCTTTGTGACATGTACATCTAAAATATTCAGCAAACATAAAAAATACATTTAGTAGCTTCATAAGAGTTAAATACAGGAAATGATTTTTTTGCCAGAGAGGGAACAGGAGAATTAAAGAGTATTAACAGAATTTAGCTACTTTTAAATTTTATTTTAAATTTTAAGTGACATGTCTTTGCTTTACTCACATGTAAACTGTATGGCCAGTTGCAAATTACATTTTGTCATATGGACAACACATTCCCCTGAAAATGGAGGAGAAATCAGTTCCTTTGTTATATTCCTTGGAATTTTGGAGCTTCAAGGGAGAACAAAGAATCTGATACATCAAGAACAAAGAAGGATACTGAAAGTTTGAGTCCAGTATTTTGAAGTTCCAGTAAATGAAACTTGTTTGCCCTTTTTCTGTATAAGTTATCTGTTCATAAATAAATTAACTTAGCAACAAGGTAACAAAGCTTAAATATGTTTTTTGAATGCTTTTCTCTTTGTCATCATTAGTGTAGACACACAAAACTATTCTAATTACATACAGCCTGTTCTTACTAAACTTATGCTTCAAAAAAATCACTGGAATCCCTCCTAGTGACTGTCTTCCAGGCAGCACATCTTTGTCATTCTGTATCCACCAGAACAGGAAACAACATAAAGTTCTTGTGAAGCTGACAACTGTTCATTTTATCTTAAAATGCAGGTTGATTCAAGGAAGAAAAGAAAGTCAGATATTGCAATGGTTCTTCATAGAAAATACATATTTGCTAGTTAGAATGTCAGGTTTGCATTATCAGAAAATTAAAGGTATCTAGCCTGTAGGCCTTTTCTTGAAAAATCCATTTAAACACATTCTATGTTTTTATAGTCCAGTGTGATTAGAAACAGCAATAACATGATTTAAAGTGTGACAAAGGAATCACAAATAAAAGAAAAATTAAAAATAAACTCCTGGCACTAATAAATATGTCATTATATTCTACCTTTATAGCTTGCATGCTGCTCATAGCAAAGAACACCTTTCACCGACATTTTGATAAATATTTTAGTATGTATGAGCATAGTTGCTAGAGTAATACTTAGATTATGAAGTAAAATGAAAAAGTCTTTTTTTCTTTTCTGAATGTCAAATATGACCATAGTTAAAATTATGTTTTATTTACCTACGAAAAAATATGTTAACTCAAGGAAGACACTTGCATTTCTATTATCCACCCATTAAAAGATATTTCCAGGAAATGTATGCACTCTTTTTCTCCTGAAATGAATCCTGAACTCTTGAGCAGTACTCTTTTGATAGCACTGGAAATAATTTATTAAAAGATATTCACAGAATAGAAGTAGCATGGATGAAGGAAAAAAGGAAATGTGCAGCTCATTTAATCCTGTTCTGCTTTACCCATGGTTCATCTGAAATTCTGTATCTGGGAGCAGATTTAATGCCCATTACCAGTCGTTAGTGTATTTATGTCAGGAAGGTGTTCCAATGTACAGCAATAAGAAACGTAGCTTTCTAATGTTGACACTTATCAAATAGAATTCTAGTGTATCTACATAATTTAAAGATTTAATTTGTTAAATGATACATTAATAGTACTGCAGTTATACCACACTTGTATTATCTCGCTTATCATAGTTTTTACCTTACTGTATGGCTCCTTAATCATAATCAACACACTCTGCGTTTTGCCAAATTAAAACAGTAAATTTAACTGTAATATGGAAATGAAGCAAAATATGGAGATTTTATAATATGCACTCAGAAGTGGAATTTTTATTGGATACTGAATTTTGGAACATTTAATTAGAAAAAAAAGTGGTAGATAGTAGGTAGAATTCACATCTTAAGGTATTTTACTAGGTGTTGCTCCGGCAGTAAGTAGTATTTTTTTTGTTTTGTAATTCATGCATAACAATCACAACAGTAGTAAGTTTTCAAATTAAGATTCAAAACCCTACATCTAATATCTGCAGTTCAGTATTTTTTTTTTCTTTGAGTGAGGTTCTCATTTACTGAGAGATGCGTTTTATCTGCAGACTTCTGCAAACTAACAGATAGGTTGCTAAGTCCGGTAGACTATATCCAGAATGAGGAAGACAGAGGTAAATTGGAATTTTTCTTTCCAGCTCTCCTTTCCTCCTCCAAATTACATGTATAGTCTCTGGTATTAATGTATTAAAGAAGAGCTAAATTTCAGCAGCTACCATAAAGCTTTGAACTTTTTTGGTTTTCTATCTGCTTTTCATGCTGGGTGCATATAATAATTAATTTCAAAAGGGATGAGGCAATGGACTGTCATTGAAACAGCATTCAAAACAAGAAGAAATAAAAGAAAATGCAAAAGAAAACCAGCAAAAACTCAGCAATACTGGGTTTGTTCATCAGAACAACCTGAATGTACATCAGCATCAAGGGGTTTAAAACATTGGGTTGTGGCCTAAGCAAAAGAATAGGTAGACAGTGGTTTGGCCAAATCAGAGACAGACACTTAAAAGAAAAGTTTGTTTCTCTAGAAGGGTAGGAGATCTCTTGACAGATGGGTGGAATAACAGGGGAATAACATGCTTACCATGAAGAATCTTGAGGAACAGAGAGGTCAAAATTAAAGGCCAAAAATAAGCAAATAGAAGTTGCTAATGAGCCAAAAAAGATATAGTCAATTACATCTGCATAAAGAAAGGCCCCTGACTCACCCTAGTATCTCACAAGATAATACAAATGTAGGAGCAGGAAAGAATCCCAAGATCAGCTGTTTCTTCCCTCTGCCATTGCATGATTTAGCTATTCTTGATAACTACTATTTGTCTTGCATTCATCTTAAATTCCTCCAGTGCAAGATTTTCCACAATCTTATGTTTAGCTCTTTACAGTGTTTTACCATCCTAGGACTTAGAATAATTTTGCTAATATCTATCTGCTTGTCCTTAGCTACAGTGTAAATCAGATTTAAACCAAGCAAAGCCAATGCTATCATCAAGGTGTGAAACTGATGCAAGAGAAAGAAGGATTATGTTTTAGAAGTTCAAGAGGCTATTACACCAACAACTGTCATACATAATCTCTGAATAAAGGTATAAATCACTGTACATGTAACAGCTTGTTTCTATCTTGGTCAAAGGTGTGACAGCTGGTTATGTAAAGATACTAGATACAGCTGGAACACCCAAGTTGACAGCAACACATCTAGGGCAGCAAGAACATTTTTGCCATGTACCCAGGGCAGATTTTGCAGACCATGATCCCTAACACCTTCACAGGTATCAGTACTTCACTTATTTAACTGAAGAATGGTGCAAACGTAGGTACTTGTATATAAAAGCTGCAGGCATACCTGTGACTACAATATAGACATATCATTCAGTATCTAGCTTTCAAAGCCTCTTCACTTAAACAAGTGAAATAGATAATTTATAGGCAAATAAATTAGCTTTTATTGAAAAGCTGACCTACAGTTCAAACTTTATTATCAATCCCATCTCAGAGATTTTCTATTTTGCTTTTCAATAACAGCAATTTAGTTTTGAAATCCACACGGACACCAGGAAATAAGTGTGCCATTTATAGGCTGTATTTAGACTTCTACTGTGAAGATCTTGAAAATGCTGTTCCTTAATTTCTGCATTTAGTATGCCATCAGGACCTCACTCTTCTCTTCTTTATGTCACAAGTAATGAAAAAAAATTTGAACAAGATTCCAATATTTTCTGTCAACTCAAAATAATTTGAAAAGCAATTAAGAAGGAAGGTATAAAGAAAAAAAGAAAGAGGAAAAAAAATGTTTTTTACCAGTTACCTGAATTATATAGAAAAAAAGTGAAAGGAACAGCATGACAGTTTTTTCTTTGATTTTTTTTTTCTTTTTTCAGAATAGTTTCTGAAACATAAACAGCTCTTGGCAGCTACAGACATCAATGGAGCTAATGTGTTTTTTATTATTTTGTTGACAGTATTTCAATCAGTTTTTAAATTGTCATTCAGCTCTCCTTTGTTGTGGCTTGATTTGCTTCTGAAAAAGCTGTGTAGTTTGGAAACATATAATTGTTGTCTAAATTGAAAATAGGAAAACAAGCAAGAAAAATATTATCTTTCTATGCCTTTGTAAGGAACAACCATAATGACATTGGTTAGGATCTAGATGCATGTACTTCCATAGTTCTTGCTCAACCGTGGTACTCTAAGACAGACTGTCTGATAGGAATCAGTTACAGTCAAGAAGAAAAATATAGTATAGAGAAAAACAAGTATGTCTTTCAATGGGTTTAAAATCCTTATTGTTTTATGACTATAGTAACTGTGTACATCTATTCCATTGTCTTCACAGATGATGCACATGCTAATGTTTCTTTAAGTGAACCTGGCAGCATCTCTTCTGTTAACATCTATGCAGGCATTAAATTCTAAATAATTTGGTGCAAAGTTTCCTTGTACATGCAGAAGGGTGTATATTAATTTGAATATTAGAAAGCTTTATTTTAGTTTAGTTTATTTGTAATTCACAGCTGAATTTTGAAACAAAAATTGTAATAATTTAAAAAGGTTCACACTAGAACAATATTTAGCATTTAGTATTTCCTGTTTCTTGTACTTAAAAGTGTAATTTTTCATATCTTCTGTAAAAATTGCACCTTTCACATCATCCACCCACTAAGATTTCAAGTGACAACCACTGCCTCTAACATCTTGATTTGAGAAGAAAATTAAGCACCACTCCTTAACTTTCCTATTCTTTGAAATTGTTAGTGAACTAAAATCTCTGTGGTTTTTTGTATCAGTCCAGGAAATTAGTCGCAACAGCACTGAATGAGACATACAGCAAGTTGACTATGCTGAAAAAAAAATAAGCCATATATCTTCTGAAAAATATCATTGAACAGTGAAGAGCAACTTGTTAGAATACATTTTAAAGTTCTTTTAAAATTATTTCAAGGCTTTAAATGTATGTTTTCTCTATTCATTTAAGGTCAGAGTTATATGAGAACATTTACCTTTGAGGTTGTTTATACTATTGAAAAGTATTAATAAGAAAGTTATTGTTATTGATGTCTCAGTTGTATTGCTATCAGAACATGTATATAGATCACTGTAAATTCACAGCTTTTACTGTAAGCAACTACAAACTACCAAATTGATGTTCAGCTGGAAAATACGTACCACAAGTAATATTTAGCAGTGACAGTTTTAATTGTTATTTATACCAGCCAAAGTACACAACTACAGTTTAAAATTGTTTCAGAAATGTTAAAGACAACCCATAGCTAGCTACTACTTATTGTCTTCTTTTTCTAAGTTAATTAAAATGGAAGACCTCTCTTTATATTGGAAGTATTTGTAGCCAGACTATTCTCAGACCTATACTTGTCCAGAATAGACAAAGCTTTTAGTTTCTCAGGGTCATAGTGCAGACAGAAAGGGCAGAAGGTTGCATTTGGATCTGTCTGGTTTCTCATTGACAGCTGCTTTGACAGTGCAAGTTTGAGATTAAGAAAGTAGACCTAATTTGTGCCAGCAACACAGCAATCATCAGGATCTTAACATGAGAAAGATGAGGTACGTATAATCACAAATTCCTCTGCAGCTAGGGGTCACTTTCTTTCATCCCTGTAGTTCACATACTCAAGATGGGGTTGTACAGATGGTCCAAGCAATAGTGAAGCTGTCACTTTGGTTTACATTGTGCATGAAGAAATTTCCAGACTGTCTTGACACTTTCTCAAGGTCAGGAAAAAAAAAATTGATGAGACAATCAGTTCCCATGAACTTATCAGAGGTTAAAGGATCATATCGATAGATATGATCAAGCATGGTTCAATAAGCTAATTGATTGGGAATGCAAGTGATGATTAAAGGAGCTACATTAGTGATCAAGAGCAGATGTTTTTGACCAAGGAAAAACAACACAGGTCAGGATCTTTGCATATAGGATAACCTTGAAAACCTCATCACTTCCATTCTTGTCCACAGCAGGTGTTTCCTCTGCTCTGTTCTCCTTCATGCAACCCAGTAACAATCTAAGAATGATTAGTAAAGGCAGGGGTGATGAGATGATTTTTATTGATCAGCTTAAGCCAACTGGACATATGAATACGGAAAAAGAGTCAGAGGCCCTGAAAGTGATTAAAAAGGTATGCACCATCAACTGCTCATCAGATCTGTCCAAACAATAGATTACTCAATTTAATGAGAAAAAAAGTTTAAATGATCCATGCTGAACAAAAATTGAGTTATTTTGGTGTTTAAAATCCATTTTGGATTAACTAGGTTTGTAGAAATTCTAGTGGAAAATTATGTCAGTGTCAAAATAGGAAACTGATTTTTTGGGGGGGTTATTTTATTACTAAAATAGTTTGGTGAATTTAATAATAATTAACAAATAATTTTCATCCACCTGAAGTGACATTTTTGACAAATTTCATACATATAAAAATAAAGAATTAGATTTTCAGTAGAACTGTGAAGAAAAAATATGCAATAGTCACAACAGTTTATATTATGCATTCTGAATAACTTGTGTGAACTCTGAGATGTCATCTTACGAGTATAAGTGGCAGCTGTTTTATTTCTATTAGTGGTTAACATATTCTTTTGTAAAAGCTGTTTCTTCACAATATTATTAGTCAGAATGCACAAGGATAGTTTCTGAGCTCCTCAAAAAAGATGCTTTTCTCTGTTATAGCAAAGCATCTTTCATTTAATTATACTAGTCAATTTCATAAAAAAGAACTCGCTAATGTGTCAAGAACACATCATGTAATACATACTTAGCTGAGAAATGTTGTGAATTAAAAGATCCATGGAAAATTATAGAGTAACTACTTAAAAGCAACACATGTTTCCCTTTTAAGTATAAACATTTTCACACTGATCAACTCAAAGTCACAGATAAAAGAATCTTGAATTCATCATCATCTGTCTGTTCCCTTAACTTAACTGTTTTCAGTAGAATATTCATCATTGCCCCTTATCTACCGCCAAATGTGCAAAAGATATGGCAAAAACAGGGGGAGACATTATCTGCTTAGTCTGCTCATTGAATTAATTAATTATGTGCAGTAGTACTAGTCGTACTAAGCTTGTCTGTTACTTAAATAATCAATAATTTATCAATTTTTATTCTCTAATACTTTTCTTTAGTTAGGTATTTGGTGTTACTCCTTTTTTCCCCTCTCTCTCTCCCCCTGAGATTTGGAAACTTTCAATCTTTAGTCAGTTATGGAAAACACAGAATATGCTAGGACTTCAGCCTTTCCATGATAGAAAAATATGAAAAAGCAAGTTACATACTTACTGATTCTACAGGTTTCAAACACCCCATTAATCTGCATCTGCTTTCTTCACAAATGGAAATGCAAGTAAAACTTTGCCCCTCTCTGGTTCCAGCTCTTTTGCAAATGGGAAGGCTGTACAGCAGCTCCAAGACAAGGCTCCTCAGCATCATAAGTTAATTGAACTTTTTAGACTTGGTCAAAAATTAAGTACAAGGGAGGGAGATGGAAACAAGTATGTGCAGAGTCCTCCTCTTGCTGCTGCCAAGGCCAAGTGGGGAAAACGGAGGAGATAACAGGCAGTGTGTTCTAAAAATATATGGTTTCTACTTTCCAAATTAAACACCAGACAAACAGAAGACTGAGATTACTGATGTTATTTTCTAAAGAAAATTGTTCTATGGAATAACAAAGAGGGATTGGGAAACGCAGACTGAAGCTCCAAGGCCTTCAAATACCTTCATTGCACATAACAGTTTTAATTCAGACACAACAAAAAAGTAATCCAGTAATACAGAGTAAGACCTGTTCTTCATCAGTAAAGAATATATAACCAGGCTAAGGCTTCCAACTAATGAGTGATCATATCAAAGCCATGCACATGTGGACAAGGGGATGTTTCTTTTCCATGTATTTCTGTAGTTATTCAGACATTGGCATGTAGAACTCTAGAACCAGATTTCCTTTCTTTTCTAGATGAGGGCTTGGCCAAAAAAGATACTGTTTGAACTCTCTTCTCTTGTGAAATAGTGGATTAGAGGGGGGCTTGTCTCATTATGCTGAACTTTTAAAGAGAAAGTCGGTGAATAGAAACACTTTTATCCTTTTAATTATTCTAGAAATTTCTTGGGAATTTAGAAGCCTAAATACATCACCTTAGTTCCGCCTCTACCAGTATTCCTTCTTCTTTGCACATCAGGATTTCATACAGGCTTCTTTATGCCACAAAACCCCTCTGTTGCTCACCATGTGTACTGCACCTTGCAGTTATTTTTCTTCATGTTTTCTTCTTCAGTGCCACCTTTGGTTATTTATCACCTGCTGTGGCTATGTGCAAATCCCTTCACTGTGTCAGCTGAACAACCTGAAGCAATTTTAGCATCCTATGTGGATTTGCCCATTTTATTTTTCTACCTGTATTAGTTTATTTTGTTGAACATCTATTCCCATACTTCTCTTTTCCAGAGGATTATAATTTTAACAACCTTTTCTATCTATTACTACTTCATGACACTGGTATCCTGTTCCGATTTTGGTTGGGATAGAGTTAATTTTCTTCATAATGGCTTGCATAGTGCTGTGTTTTGGATTTAGTACTAGAAGAATGTTGATAACACACTGATGTTTTAGTGTTAAGTAGTGCTAAGACTGGCCAAGGACTTAGCTTCCTGCACAGCCAGGTGCATAACAAGCTGGACCTTCCCACAGGGCAGCTAACCCAAACTGACCAAAGAGCTATTCCATAATGTCATGCTCAGGGGGAGTTAGTTGGTCAGGGTGAGAATCACTGCTGCTCGGGACAGGCTGGGCATCGGCTGGTGAGTGGTGAGCAATCGCATTGTGCATCACTTGCTTTGTATATTCTGTATATTTTCTTACCATTACCATTATTATTATTGTTATTCTTTTATTAAACTGTCTCTATCTCAACCCATGGGTCTTACTTTTTTTTTTATTTTTATTTTTTCCCAATTCTTTCCCCCATCCAGTTGAGGGAGGGGGAGAGTGAGTGAGTGGCTGCATGGTGCTTAGTTGCCAGCCAGGTGAAACCACGAGGTATCCAATGTCCTTTTTAACTATTCACACTTAATAGCATTAATTTCCCTTGTGTTCAGTGTGGTGGTTTATTAAATATTAACTACTTTTCTTCAGTAGATGGCATATGCAATTCATTGTAGAATTTCAGTTAACATTTCTGCAGGTATTCTGCATTCCATATAAACCTTTACAGCATTAAAAATAGGGAAAAGGAAAGAAACAATAATTTTGGAAGATTCCTTCACTGCATGCAAATTGTTTTCCATTCCCATGCCAGACAGTACCCTTGGAAATGTTTAGGGGTTCAAAAGTGGTTGCAGGGAGCAGTATTTCTCTAAGGAACATCTATTATTGAAATGAATTATTGCTGTCATATAAACATTAGTAATTACTAGATAGGAACAAATCCCACAACAGCATACTAGTCACACTGCTTAAATGCACTTCTGAAAAGGACTCAGACACTACAGTTATGAAGATATTATTTAAACAAATAGAATCATAGAATCATAGAATCAATGTTTTGGATTGGAAGGGACCCCTAGAGGTCATCTAGTCCAGCCCCCCTGCAGTAAGCAGGGACACCACTAACTAGATCAGGTTGCTCAGAGCCCCGTCCAACCTAGCCTTGAATGTTTCCAGGGATGGGGCCTCCACTACCTTGCTGGGCAACCTGTTCCAGTGTTTCACTATAAGGAATTTCTTCCTTATATCCAGGCTAAACCTACCCTGTTTTAGTTTAAAACCATTACCCCTTGTCCTGTCACAGCTGGCCCTACTAAAAAGATTTTCCCCATCTTTCCTATAGGCCCCCTTTAGGTACTGAAAGGCCGTAATCAGGTCTCCCCGCAGCCTTCTCTTCTCCAGGCTGAACAACCCCAACTCTCTCAGCCTGTCCTCATAGGAGAGGTGCTCCAGCC
>BOSO01025797.1:20468-56295 GCA_018403395.1 Gorsachius goisagi | reverse complement strand
GAGGTTTCAGTTGAATATGAGGAAAAACTTCTTTACTCTGAGGGTGACAGAGCACTGGAACAGGCTGCCCAGGGGGGTTGTGGAGTCTCCTTCTCTGGAGATATTCAAAGCCCGCCTGGACGAAGTCCTGTGTAACATGCTCTAAGTGGCCCTGCTTTAGCAGGGGGGCTGGACTAGATAATCTCTTGAGGTCCCTTCCAACCCTTGTGATTCTGTGATTCTGTGTACAAATCACTCTGGTACCTGAATGGCTTGTTAATTATCCTACGAGGCCTCTGTGCTCAACAGTGCTGACAGTATTCATGTCCTCTTCTTTTTCTTACAGCAGAGGAGAACTGGACAGCTTTGGGCTGACAGGCTGTGCTCGCGGGGCCCTCAAGTGCCCGACAGCCTCACTGTTCCAGAGGAACACAGGTCTTCTGGGAGGTCATAGCCAACCACTAAAAGAGATGGTCTCTCATAGCTTAGACTAACCCTATGAACAGCTTAGATGGTTAAAACCTAGACCTTGAATTTCAATTTATATTCAAGATGTGAGCTGGTGTAGCAAGCACAGTACAACAGAGAGACAGCAGTGCTGACTGCTGTCATTAACCAGGTGGGCTTTGGCTGGGATAGAGTTAATTTTTTTCATAGCAGCTGATAAAGGGCTATGTTTTGGATTTGTACTGAGAACTGTGTTGACAATACAGGGATGTTTTGGTTACTGCTGAGCAGGGCTTGCACAGAGTCAAGACCTTTCCTGCTTCTCACCCCACCCCACCAGCAAGGAGGCTAGGGGTGCCCAAGAAGCTGGGAGGGGGCACAGCTGGGACAGCTGACCCCGACTGACCAAGGTGATATTCTATACCACATGACATCATGCTCGACAATAAAACCAGGGCAAAGGTGGGTGGGGGTCTGTTGCTCAGGGACTGGCTGTCAGTTGGTGATGAGCAGTTCTTTTCATTTGCATCATTTGTCTTCCTTGCATTTTATTTCTTTCCCTTTGTTATTTTCCTTTCCATTATGATTTATTATTATTTTTATTTCAATTATTAAACTGTTTTTATCTCAACCCACAAGTTTTCTCACTTATAATTCTCACTTCCAATTCTCTCCGCCATACCACTGGGGCGGGGAGGGAAGGGAGCAGTGGCTGTGAGGTGCTTAGTTGCCAGCTGGGGTTAAGCCACAACAGCAACTTGTTCAATTCTAAACATGTTGAAACATTTCTCAGACTTGAGATTTTTATTTCCTTGTAGAGTTATCCATAATTGAACCTGAACCATTGATCATCAACTTAGCAGCCGTATGTTAAAAGATATGTCATCTTTCAGGTAGATTTCACCTCCCCTTTTTAATTTTAAGCAGATATAACTACATGGTTAGTAGAGTCACTGAGGATTCCAGAAGTGCCTTGAGGTCCTAGTAACTCAAGGACAGAAAATGTTTGATGAACAGAGATGTTAGAGAAATAGATAGTTCTACTAACAGAGGTTTTTTTAATCTTCCCTGGAGCTTTAACCTTTGTTTTGTTGCTCAGCTTCAATTTCCCGCTTGTTCTTCAGGAGCCAAGATCTTTTAGGCACTGAGATTGCAGTTGCAAGGGTCATGTGGATCCAACTATATTCAGTATATTGATATCATTTAGGTTACATGAGTGAAAGAAAGTGGCATTACCAGGGCATTTTGAACATTCAAGATTAATATTTGTTAGTTGAAGTAGCAAACAGCAATTCACAGAACTATAAATAATAGAAGCAAGACCCTTACAAAGTCAAAGCAGTGCTTTTTGTCTATTTTTCCAAATGCACGTTAGGTTCATGGCAGCAAGGAAACACATTCCTAGAGAATAAAATATCAGAAATTCAAATGAAAATATCTTATGAAAAATACACAAAGCTAACTTCCTTTCCCCCCCCCTTTGTTTTTAGTTGGTAACAAGTTTGAAAACAACATTAATAAAAAAAATTATACAATACAGTTACACATTCCCAGCAATAGATGTCTCACACATGCCAAAGTAGCAAACTACTGTAATAGCAGGAGGACATAACAGCAGGACTATTACAATAAGAACCACCTTGTTGTTATATAGTTAACATCTGTGCTTCCTAAATGGCAAAGTAAACGAACATAATGGTTATTGCCCTGTATTCACCTTTTGCCACCTGCATATGCATGCCAATATACTGAGTAATCAAATCAGAAAGCCAAAAAAAAAAAATCCCTATTTCAATCTGTCCACCTTCCTTTGAACATCTATATGAAATGTGTTTATATGCAGCTCAACACTACACCACATTTCTACAGATAAGCCAACCAATTGAAAACAACCAGTCAACACTATTAGTTATAATAAGATGAGGACATAATCAGCAATGCACCTTTATCTCTTGGCAAGATGGAATAAAAATGCTGGAGTAGGTCCTACTTGCTCATATATATTTAGTAGTTTTATAACTGTAATTATGTAGTAATGCTAGAAATCTTAGTTAAGCAATTACTAAATGCTTACACATCTGGGACTTTTTAAGTCTAGAGGCAGCCAAAAATCTTTCAAATGTTACAATTTAATCCTCAGACCTCTCAAATAACAGTCAAGGGCCACAGCTGTTGACTTCTACATCTATTAGTATTTTAAAGCCAGTTAACATTACATTTAAAAATAAAAAGAGAGAGAAAAAAATTTCTACTTATCATGGGTACCTAAGGTTTTCATATGCAGGACCACACCCCCTTTTCTTGAGGAGAGAGAAACTGGGGCTGCCATTCCTCCAGAAAAATAAAATTTAAGACAAGGATTTCAGTTAAGGGCAAATGAAGAAAATACACAGTCCTCTTTCCAAGAGATCTGGTTCTTTCTAAGACTGGATTCTACACGTAGTTGAGGTTGCATCTTTAGAGTGCCATAAATCTTATTCTTAAAAGAACATTTCCATTTTATTCCATGATATCTCAGCACTTTGTAAATAGTTGTCTGCATTTTATGTGAACCAATCTGATTCAATGTTATGTTGCATCAGCGCTCCTAGAGAATGGCAGAATTGCCATGACACAGTCTTAATGCTGAATTGCTAGAGCAAATCGTCAAACCACATGGCTACTTAATGGGACAAACAAGACTTATTAAAACTACTTAGAGTATCTAAAGTGTATTGGAAAAGCACTGGTTTTATATCAACATATGAACCTTCCTTAGCTATTAATCTTTAATTAGTAAGATTTAATCTTAAAAAAAACCCTTTAGAATGCATGGTGATTTTTAAACTCAATAAAGTTAGTATGATTATTTTTTAAATTAATTTTAGTCTTTACACGACTTTAAATATTTCTAAATATTATGAATAGTCCCTAAATCATAACGTTACAGCAGCCGTACAGATGGAACAGCCATTTCACTTTCCTGAGATTAAGAAACGTGGTACAAGAACAATTTATTACATTGGAAGGGTGCTTCCAAGAGTGCTCACCCCAGACAACTTCAAATGTGATTGCTCCTTACAGTTAGTGTCAGGACTTCCATAAGTCTAAGACAAGGACATTAAGTATTTGTTCTATATTAATTCCATGAATGCTGACACCATGCCTAAGGAAGTGAAACGGCCATATATCTGCTGTCTGTTACCCTCCACAAATAATTTTAAATTAACCTTTGCTGGAATAGAATTATTACCAAAAATACAACATTACACACAGCAGAAATATTAGGATCCCCCATATTTTGCAAACCTCAGTAGTTGCACTAGTCAGTAAAGAATCATTTTATCGACATTAGAAGATACTTGATAGGCATTTCCAGTTCTAACTGTGAGTGGGACTTGCTGGGCATATATCAATTACATATACATATATGTATTACTACCTCCTCAATGCTTATAGTAGATTCATTTATAATAAAATTGAGATAGGCAAAATATTGGAAACAGTACAGCCAGAAGTAATTAGCCCAGCTGGAAATGCATTCTGAGGAGCTTTTGATGAGAGGTGACAGAAAAGAGATGAGTATGTGTGCCCAAACAGAGCACAGTTCAAACAAGAAAACATCAGAAATAGTTGTTTGATTTTTTTTATATCTGAATTCAAACATTGTTTGTAAAATGTACATTTAACATTATTGTTCAATTTAGTTTTGTCCAGCTCATTACACATGTATGTTTTTCCATGTTAAAAGAAATATATTTTCATAAATTCTCTTAAAATTCCTCTACGCAGAATTATTTCCTTTTAAAATGTTAGGAAGAGACTGAGAAAAGAATGAAGAAAGAATTTCAGGGAGGATTTTAAAACTGTATTTTACCCATGCTCTGGCTGAATTTATAATGAAGATATCCCCATGATTGAGAAAATGAAGAATTCTAATGTTTTAATTTTGCAGAAAATGAGTGAAGGTGGAGACAGGCCTTTGTTTTCAGTCCATGCTGATTTTTACCTAACTCTCTAGCATATAACATCCTATAACCAAATCTTTTCTGTAAAGCAAAGCATATGTTGGCTCAAAATAATAAAAAGAAGATCTATTTGGATTAATTTTAGAATGTATCGTTCTTTACCTCAAATGCTCTAGGCACAAGGTACTTGCTCTTAACAACTCAAGATCTTGTCCCTTATAATGGCCCTGTGCCATTAGGAACAGCTGCTGGCAGTTTTTTCTTTTCTGTTTTTCTCCCAACTTTTCCAAAAAGTAACTAATACCTAAACTTTTAAAATATATTACCCAAGCCCTAAGTCAAGCGTGAGTCCATATAGCATGTGCATCATAATATATTACATAAGATCAAACTGATTTTATTAAGGTAATTAATACGTGGAAGTTTAAGCTTATACGTTTTTGTGTACATTTAATTATCAAGTTGTCATTGAATACATATATTATACATGCATGTGCTTTTTTTTTGAGATTGAAAAAATTTACTAAAAGCCTTATTGAAAATATCTTTGACTGTTGGAATACATAAGCCACTTGAAAGAAAAATTATTAAGTGGAGTGTTGTTGACTTTTCACAAGAAAATATATAATATTGACTAGATACTGATTTTAGTACTCCCAGCATTATAGGGGGAAACATTCAAATCTGAAGATAACTTCGAAGTACAAATGGGATGGGCTCACAGACAGAAGTTGCGCGTTCAATGTCTTATTTTCTTTATTTACACAAAGAACTTAAGCTTACACTTCTAAGAGGTGTTCCCATAAAATTTGAAGACTATTTAACATTAAATATATTATAATGGAGAACTGCAAGCGTCTCCAAGATAAACAACCACTTTATCTTTCATCTCCATAGCCTCTCCTATTTAAGACAGTGTGCACATCCACATCCAGGCATGTAATGGTTCCTATAACCCTTTGAAGGAATACACAACAGTTGTGGATCTAAAATTATACATACTACTTAAATTTTATTTTCTGCACATATATGTTGTAGAGTGTTTTCTTTTTGATTCTTCAAGAAGTAATACCATCAGGATTAGCATTGCAACAAACCAAAAAATAACTGGATTCTCTTTAAAATCTCAGAAACAAATGTGGCCTCAGAATAAACTAAACTTTACATTTCTTATCTCTTTAAGCTAGCACAGTGGTTCACTAAACGTAGCTGGCATATAAAAAAGCTTTACTGCAGTCAATGTCCCTGTGCATTAGCAGGTGTGCTGTAAAAACATCGTTTTGAATTTCATCAGCTCTGATCATTAACTTACCATGCGGTGAAAGGATATTTCAGACTGACTGTAGTGCCAAGACATATTGTAAAGGCTTAGGAAAAAGTACTCAAGCAAGAACCAACAACAGATTTTGTTTACAATGAGGGACTGAGGAAAAAATCATTAACACACTACAGTGTTTTGAAAGACAGATGGCAGAACACTAGACTTAAATTCAGCCATACAACTAAAATCATATAGTACATGGAGAAAAAAGGGCACTTTGAAAACCTGAATATAATTTCTTTAGCTGGTATGAACATATACATGCTTTTTTTTTTTTATTCTAGTGTATTTACATAATTAAAAGTGTAAAGAGTTGGCCTACAACTTGAGATGAGTGATAATTTGCTAAGAAGAACCTGCTTCTGTATTTATTTTTTTTTAAACTGAAATTTCTCTATATATAAATTTATACTAAACCCATCAGAAAACTGTCAGATTGCATTTCAGGATGCGCATAAAGTGATGGAAATCACAAAACATGCACCTTTTTGTGCACATATCCTCATCAGAAGATGCATGAAGTGGAATGACATATTTCACTAACATCTTCCTTTCAAGGCAAGTATGTCTGCTGCTGTACATATCTATCTGCTGCTAGAGAAAGCAATGTACATGAAAAGTGCCAAGTACTGGAGTAGAATACAGTGATGTTTCCCTAGATCCTGACGGAGTTCAATTTAGAGTCTTGAACAGGCCTCCAGATAAAACTGCTTCCTGCATAGGTAAGACTTCCACATCATTCTTTTTAAATCACTGTTTGCTTGGGGGAGGAGGAGAATTGTTAGTCATGCTTTCCACTTGAGACCATCATCAGGTAGCCCGTTACAGATTAAGGATATGTAAAACAGCGAAGTAAAACTCTGACTCTGGATTTTAGTGTATACTCAAGTTTCACACTCATAATCACATTCCAGAATGTGACATCTAAACCTTAAAGCAAAACATACCAAAAGTTAATTATTGGGGCAGGCCGGGGCAATCTAGCCTGCCTAGATGACAGTAGATTCTTTGGCTCTAAATCCTCAAATAGTAACATCCCTGAAGAATCTTGCATTGCTCTAGTCATATCTGTATAATTGTACAGTCACACCCACCAAAGTAACTCCTCAATGACTTATAAAAATAATCCCTTTGATCATCACCTTATTGTCTTTCAGTTTTATTCAGAGCCAGTTTGAACAAAGGCACAGAATAAATTAGTGTTACCTATGTACTTGTGCTGGGTTTGGCTGGGATAGAGTTAATTTTCTTCACGCTGGCTGCTATAGGGCTATGTTTTGGATTTGTACTGGAAACTGTCTTGATAAAACAGGGATGGTTTAGTTACTGCTGAGCAGCGCTTACCCAGCGCCAAGGCCTTTTCTGCTTCTCACCCCACCCCACCAGCGAGGAGGCTGGGGGTGCACAAGAAGCTGGGAGGAGACACGGCTAGGACAGCTGACCCCGACTGACCAAAGGGGTGTGCTATACCTTATGACATCATGCTCAGCATATAAAGCTGGGAGGAATAAGGATAAAAAAGAGATGTTTGGAGTGATGGCATTTGTCTTTGCAAGTGCCCGTTACGCGTGATGAAGACCTGCTTTCCTGGAGATAGCTAAGCACCTGCCTGCCGATAGGAAGGAGTGAATGAATCCCTTGTTTTGGTTTGCTGGAGTGCATGGTTTTTGCTTTACTTAAACTGTCTTTACCTCAACCCACAGGTTTTCTCACTTCTCCTCTTCCAATTCTCTCCCCCTTCCCACCAGAGGGGAGTGAGGGAGCGGCTGCGTGGGGATTATTTCCCGGCTGGGGCTAAACCACCACAATATTTCAACAAGTAACTCTTGCCATTCCAGCTGCTGGCTGTATACACAGGTTAAAAAAGAATTACAAATCTTGGACTGAATTTGTCTTCTAACACACTGTTTCCATTGACCAATGAATTTTAAAGGTTTGGATGAACAATAGGTCGTAGAAGAGATTTAAACAGGATGGCTTTTGTGGATTGCAATGGACAAAGATACATAGTCTTTTTGCATTAGGTTAATACCAACAACTGCTACTGAGAAATACTGATAAATGGTTTATAGATCTTTTAAAAAAGATTAAGCAATTTGTCTTGAATAGGCAATGAACTCAGATAGTGGGTAAGGTTCAGCAGAGACAAAGAGAGAAAGTTCTCAGATTCATCACTGAGGTTTGATAGAGATGTTTTCAGCTACTCAACAAATAATCAGATCTCACAAATGCTGGACTGCAAATCTTATTCGATGGCTATTCATGTGGCCTGTGGTTACACTCCTCACAGACGCGCACTCAATCTGCTAAGCCTCTAATCTCACCCATTCGCCGTGCTGGGGTGTATAAAGATCTGCCTGCTGGGTCAAGCGGTGCTAGAGTGGCTGCGGCGCTGTGCTGCCACCTCATCTCTCACACTCATCGCCCCGTGTGTGACACCACCAGTGACCACCCTCACACGCAAGCTGCTCGTCGGCATCAGCGCTCAGTGCCCTGAAGCAGCGAAAGGGCCGCCGGCACGTGCAGCAGCCGCATGTTTACTGCTTAGCGGTGCGCCCTGTATCCAAAGCAGCCTTGATAATAGGCTCAGTCTCAACATCAGCTTAATGTCACAGTTCCTCCTTACACCCATAGTGTCAGGCATGGCATCTCACAATGGGGGACAGGTACTTCTCATGTCTAAAAGGCCAGTTTGATTCAGCTATCAATGCAAGAAAAGCTTTTGGTACAGTTTTACATATTTTTTTGTGACATTTCACTGTTTTATTTTATGGACAGAAGCTATAGGATCTTCAGCAGAAGCCTTTGTGCGGTATTAAAATCATGTGCTTAGGATTTACCTTGCACAGCATTTCCTAGTAAAGTAAACTGCATAAATCTAATTTAACAGTGTTTCTATTGGTTCACAGCATCTTCTTTAAGCAAGCTGTCTTCCAGAGCTTACCAAAGCCATGCATGAAAATAAGTAAAACAAATTATGAGGCTTTGTGATCTCCTTACCTGGCTATGACAATAAATGGCATTGAGGTAGAGTTCTATACAATTCTAGGGAATATGTCATTTTCCACTGAAAATGATTGTCCTATGTATCCTACAAAAAGAACCAGGCAGTTATCATAACATATAGCAGAGGGTTTTTTGAAAATGCAAATTCAAAAAAGGAAGGTTCTTTATCAAATATTTTAGGAACTGGCCTCAATATTGAAGTTAAAGCTGTAAGAGTGGGTAATAGCATGGGTAAAGCATACATATAATGAGGTGAAGAGGATGATGACCTCTATAACCCCATTCACAAGAAAAATGGAAAATTTTTCAAGTGACCTATTTCCCACAAAGGCACAAGTACTTAAATGATAATGAAAAATACCAGCTTTGAAACTGGACAAAGAAGGGAAATCTGACGTAGTCTCAAACTTGTGTTTGTGATTAAACCGCAATCAAAGCTTATGATCGTATAAAAAACTTATGATTCTAAAATTTTTTGCACATTTTTACTCTTGCACTTTCTCCAAAAAGGCCACTAGTGGTGCTTTCAAAATGGTAAAAATAGAAGTTACATGATGAGAGTTATTGTAATATCAAATAATAAAGTAATAACTGAAAGAATTTTTTAAAAGCAACCCTACACTCTTAGAGGACCATATCTAGGAATAATGCTTGGAGCTCCAGTTTGATGCAGCAAAAGACTGATCAAGTATCAAGAGTTATTTTTATTGTAAAAATAGGTTATAAGCTATCAGCAGAAGATAATTCACAATAATAGAAGAATTAGAGAAAGCCGTGTACTAAGCCCCTGCCTACAGTGTTACAGTCCCTAAAAGATGAAAGAACAGATTTTTATTTTTTCTCCCTTGAGTGTTTCACTGGCTAAGAAAAGCTCAAATTCAATGCAAGTTTCTTTTGATTTCTTTTTAGAAAACACATTTAGACAGGGTAAATGAATACTACTAAGTTTAATGCCTTTCCTCACTGGGGACACATTTTTCCACAGCTCCAGTCTCTTGGAAAATTCTTTATATAACACCTTTCATCGGTGGATTTTATAGCACTTCACAGAGGAAACAAAGTATCATTTTCCCTCAATTTACAGTGAGGAAAACCACACAGAAACCTCAATACAGGCATCAAGGGAGATTCTCAAGGCTGGAACCACATAAGAATTTTCAAACAATGTGTCGATGCTGACAGCTAACTCCCATAACCTAAAGGCTTGCAAAGTCTCAACTTGCTTTGTCTAAACATCCATGGAGACCAACGGAAGAATCCCTACCTTTCTCAGTAGCTTCTGGGACTGTGTTTTACCAGAAACTATTAACTTCCAGTTTTGCCCCAGCTCTATCCAGAAACGTGCTAAGAAAGCCAGAACTAAAGGCCAAGTCTCAGAAGATTGAGAATGAAGATCTACTCAATAGCAAGCCTGATGAGATAGAATGCATTTATTTCCAGACACTGATTTGGCCAGGATCATCTATGACAAACAAATGAGACTTTTGGGGATTTCTATTTTATAATCTCAAACCTGAGTTCACAGCATTTTTTAAGACAAAAAGTTTTGAGGAAAAATCTTGAAGAGCATATCACAGACATAAAAACGACACCATGAGCAATGCAAAACAAAATCTAGTAAAACCTTGACTAAGGACTTATATTTCCATTTGATACTCCTATGGCACTTAAATCTAATCATAAGTATTACTGAAAGTTGATCTTTTAGGTTGTTAACAGATCTATTTTTTAATAATTTATGAAGTTGAATACCAAAAATATGAGTGTATCAATATGGGGAGAAAAGTAAAAGAGAAGAGCTTAGATTTCCATAAACCTTTCTTTTATGCCTCATTTCTCTAACACAAATGGAGTCCATTTTCACTAAAAGAATTTGATTTACAGAGTATTAATAGTTGCATTTCATATCTGAAATATAATGTGATTAGTAATTATGCTCAGAGACAGATAATGTACTCCCATCACTCATGCTTTCACAGGGTCTGGAAATCATTATTGAACTACCAAAAAAACAGGTTTGGAATGTGCTACAAGTTTAACAAGGAGAGATTAACTCACAGAATGTCAAGATCTTTCAGAAAGTTTTTTAATTCCTGGCTTAATATTGGCTTATCATGTCAATTCTCTCTACCAGGTTTCAGAAAAATCAATTAGAAAAAACTATGAATTTTTAGGAAGACATTTCTGAGCATATTAGATCCTCACATTCTCTTCAGTTCCTCCACTGTTCACAAGTTGAGTAGTACCTCTCATATCCAGCTTTACATAGCTAGACCCTTGCTTGTCCTCCACCAATTCCCCAGCACCAGGAGCAAATTGCATTGTTCTCTTAAAGTTGTGTGTGGTTTTTTAAAAGTAATATTCCAAAGTAACTGCTGCACAAAGAAATACAAGAAAGAGCTAGAAAAGTGTAAGGGTGCAGTTTCATGCGCTACTTAAGTCAACCTAAATGCAAACTGCTGCTGCAAAAAAGTGATAATCTCCCTGTTCCTCCTACCTACTCAATGTGATTCCTCCTCCTCACTTGTCAGCACTAGATTTCTAATGCCCTGCAGACAAATTAGAAAAACAATCTATATTTAAAAGTTTGAATTGTTAACTCTAGAATTAAATTTTATTTTCATTTATAAAGTTTCCATCAGTGTTGGCCTGACTTGGGTAAAATTTCCCACAGGTTCCTGCAACAGTACTTGATTACTGCTGATGAGCACATGAATATTTTTTATAAAAACAATCTCTTAGCTATCTCAGAAATTTGCATGAGAGCACTTTCTAGATTTGATAAGATTCCCAGTTTGCAGGGTACCAGGATAACAGGTCTAGATCCAGATGTCTTTAGCTTTTCTTGGTCAGGGTCTGTAAACTCCACCCTAAGAGGTGAGGGTAAGTCTCAGTGCTCAGGTGAGGCCCTGGACTTAGCCATTTCAGCTGCTCCAAAATCAAAATCAACCAAACAAAACCACACACAAGAAAAACCCAACAACCAACAAAAACAAACAGAAACACAGAAAATTATCCCCTTTGCCTTTTTCAGCTCTTTACCATTTAATTTGCCAATTTTCTATTCCCTGTTTCCAAAAGTCTTAAACTGGTTTTCCAGGAGAGGATATTTTCCTTTATGCATACTTATCACAGAGTAGCTATCAAATCTGAATGTTTCCTTCTTCTTGTTCTTGAGCTTCTACTATGCAGAGTGATGCTTGTTAAGGGCTTTGTTCCATGGCTCCACAGTTTGAGCACCTCCAATACGGGAACCAAACACAATTAACCAGGCATCGTAGCTTATCCATCTGCTGCTTTCTCAAAATAAGCACACATAAATTGCTATCCTGTATTGTAACATCAAATTTGCAATGGGGGCTTACATACTTTGGTATACTGCTCCTGTAAGAGAAAAGTGTACAGCTCCACTGACTTTAGTGGAGCTACACTCTTTATATTGTTAAAGGATGTGATCAACTGCAATTTGAGACTCAAACACAGATACAATAAAATTTAATGTAGCTTGGGAAGGATCTATTCTAGAAACAGCTTGCAAGCATCAGCTAATTACTCTCTTCAGATAGTTACAAGGGTGGATTAATTTTACATCTTGCTCATTTTCATTTAGTATATCATGCAGATGAATCAATGCTACAAAAGGAAAAAAATGCAGTAATGTTTATCAAAATGTGTAAACATGTTTACAGTCCTTTGCTGCATGTTCATTCCATCTCATTTTTACTTAATTACAGATATTCTTGAGTAGCAATGAAGAAAGCTTCTGAGAGAATCTCTTGTTACTGAACTATAAAATTAAAAAACATGGCAGAAAGGCTAGTTCTTCTGTAGGGACTCGCTTTCTAAAGGTCAATGCTGATCTCGTGAGGGTATCTCTCTGTTTTTTTCCTCAGTTATATAAATAGGTTTATTATTATAGGTTTGTCTTTGACAGTGTCATGACTGAGTGGTCAGAAAACTTAAGAAATCTGTCAGACATATTCCACTGTGAGAAGAGATGCAAATTAAAATTGTCTTTAGTTTCTAGAACCTTGAATTATAGTTTTATTCTATAAAATCTATACTATGAAAGATCTGTCCTGCTGGTTAGAAGGAGCCAATGGTAGAAACACTTGATATTCTCTAGTCTCCACCCTTCTGTAAGTGATTCTAGTTTTGGTCATGCCCTTTTTATAGGTAGAATACACAAAAGGAGATCCATCAGCTCTTTCTACGGGACTGATGCAATTCTTTATGGCTCTAAGCTCTGTTTCCTTGTGAAGGCTTCCTCACTCAATCCTAAGAGACAACACAAAGTAATGGGAGAGCTTTAGACAAAAGTAGTTTTCCCTTCTACCAATTCTATTAAATAAGTGCAGTACTTTGAAAATGGAAATTGCTATATAACAGCTAAATACAATTGCCATTACTTCATTGCCAAGGGACAGCTGCTATTAAGGTCTTTCTCTGTACAATTATTAATTTAGCATTTTCCACTGCACGCCCTGCTTTACATTATTCTAACCGTGCCAAAATGTCACCATTTGGACTGCAATATTGTTAGTCATTTTTCTGCTTTTAAAAACTGAACAATAACCATTAGATGTTTCATACAATAATACATGCAAAATCCACTGTTTTTAAAGGTTACAGCTTTCCTATAATTTCTGGAGTGCTTATTTCCCATGAATACAGAGAACGTCTCCAGGGCACTCACTTGAAACCTGACTGGGAATGGAGTATCCCTTTTGCAACTACAAAGATACATTTTCCTTTCAATAATTCCTCCAGCATTACCCAATGTATAAATCCACAAAAATTGGTATATTCAACATAGTTTTTTATTGACTCTGGTGGCTAAGTAACAAGACGACTCCCACTTCAACAAGCATGCCTCACATCCAGGGAGACTGGAGACCACAAAGGGGTTATTGCTGCTCCTCCCCACCCAATTGTATTTGCTAAAAGCCAAAGGACATTATGGGAAGAGATCTTGAAACTGAAAACAAGTTGCAATTTATTGCAGCTGTCATCTCAGTGTTTGTCTTGTCCAGGCATAATAAAGGAGAAAGCATCCTACTGGGCAGACAAAAGGGTGAGGAGGTATAATGGAAATAAGAGGGTAGTGACAGATTTGATCAGCAGACGGTTACAAGAGGAACAGACTGGAATAGTTGCACCCAGGTGAGGTGGGGAAGGAGCTACTACATGAGAAGGGACTAATTGTAGGATAGAGGATGGATCAGAAGGAGCTAAAAGTTGAAGAGTCATTGGAGTCTATAATCAAACACAGACCTTGAGTTGGTATTTCTTCCATTGACATTCTAGGAAACAACTATCAAACAAGTACGTGCTTCGTTCTTTCCAAGTGAGAGTCTGCCAGGGGTTATACTGCACTGTTACTGTTGCTCTGTGAGCATGCAGGAGAAATGCCTTTCGTGCACCTGAGAACTCCAGCCCACCTAGCTGTGAGCAACATAGTACCACACATTAACTTGCTCTGATTTATTTATTAAAAACAAAATTCAAGTGTTTATAATATTAAAAAAGTACAAAAACTATAAAGGATGCGATAAAGTTTAGGAAACTGTAAGCTGATGTTGTTTAGGGCAAACTTAATTTGTCTCCATTGGATGTAGCAAATCAAATATCGTATCAAAGGAACAAGTGCTAATCTGTGTCATTAAGTCCACAATACAGATAAAGCTCAGGAAAAAAAATGTTCAGGCTCAAATAAATGGTTATCCCATGCCTCGGTATAATACACTAAACAGTTTTACATGTTCAGATAAAAATCAAAACATTTTATTTGGAAGGCATTTTATAGGCTATGTTCCTTTCCTGAGCTGGCTTTTCACTTTAATATTGCCTGCTTTTCCACCTGTCCTCATGAAAGGCTGAAGAATCAGCACCCAAGTGGCACGTGGAGGGACAGAAAAGAGCTTATTACTCTTGCAGGAGCCAGAAAGTGTAAAAGCAGAAATTTCTACAGTAGATTACCCACTTAGCTGTAAATAAAGGTCTTATCTTGAAAAGTCTTATTCACATATGTACCTTCAATGATGAGATATGAAACAATATGCTGAATAAGGGACTACTTTGCGCCCTGAAAACTATATTCTACATATTATGAGAGGGCACATACCACACTGGTTAGAGAGGGAGAATTTTGATGTCTTCCTTTTCTAGAACTGATGTAAAGATATGCTTGTTCACTTTACAGAGTTAGGCCTATAAAATATGCTGGGTCATTTGTATCTAAACCAACCTAGTAGCCTGCATTAATAACAAGAGAAAGTAATATTAGAAAGTAATACCAAAAGTTAGTTTAAAAAGGGGGGGGGGGAGGGAGGAATATTTTGATCCATGGGGAAGAAAGAGTCATTCAATTTTGTCACACAATTTCTGATTGAATTTCATAGTTATTCAGAAGAACACAGGGAAAAGGAAAACAAAACCATCTAATGAATGGAAACTATTCCTATTCTAGCAAGTGATTTAGTACTGTCACAAAATTAATTCATACTTATTTGAACTCACAAGGGAAGATAACGTTAATAATCTACACTCAGAGTTTTAAGTCATGGTGTGTATTGAACAGTGAAAGGTCCCTTCCAGGATAATATACATATCTTTATTAGGTCTAGTACTCAACGTCTTCAGTAATGACCTAGAAGATTCAATAGTAATAAGCTAAAGAAATATACAAATCACACCAGAGAGAAAGCAATACTAATGAGACAAAGATTTTTTAAAACATCACCTGAAAATATTTAAATTGCATTAGACTAGGAAAAATAATTTGGAACAGTTGTTGGAAAAAAAGACCTTTTCAGAGCAATGTCAAATCAGGGGAGTTAAGAGAGAAAGCAATATATTTTATTGGTATGAACTGGTCACAAGAAAGCCTTTGCAGCATTAAGCTGCATATACCAAAAGCTACATATGACAGTCTTCGGGTACTTAGTATACTGCACTTCCACAGCTGCTTCTGGAACAGCGTGTTCAGTTCTGGGCATATGACCAGAAAATTATTGCCAAATTAGAACAGACTTGAAGAACAGCAAAGGAATTAAATGCCTGAGGGAGTTTTAAGTCACAAGATTTAGGTGAACTAAACATGAACTGCTCTCCTCAGCAAGGGCTGAAAAACCAAACAACTCAAATATACCTAACAAGGTTAAATAATATGGTTGGAGAGGATTTAATTGTCATAGGAAACAACAACAACAAAAAATTATATTAAACTTAAAAGAAATATTTAACTATCCAGGATTCTAAGACTAGAATGAAAGTACTTGGTGCCATTTTCTCTCTGTGACACTGAGAAAAGCTTATCTGGCCAATTTAAAACTAGGATAGTCCAAAACCTTACAGACTAAGAGAAGTCAAAAAGAGGCACCCAGAGCAGCAAGGCTGGGATATAGCCTGAAATAGCAAAGGTTTAATGTCTGAGAAAAGAAAACCAGTGCAGAAGCAGAGAGAGCCCATGAATGCCAGAAATGCCTAAAAAAAGCTACCATTTCTCAGCATTTCACTTGGTATCTCAGGACTTCTGCTGATTAGTAGTTTCCATCTGTAGCACCTAGTTCTATAAAATATTATTTTCAATACTGTATGCATATTTTCAGGTTATTCTGACTAGAAATTCTGCCATCATTTATAGAAAAAATAAGTGTAAATGAGAGCTGAACTAGGCAAGGTAACCCAAATCAAAGTCTAACTTTCTTATAAACAGAGTCTACCTTACTCTGAAAGTAATTAGCTCATCCAGACTCAAATGAACAAACAGATACAACAGACTTACTTCAGAGAGAGCTGACATAAGAGATTGCCATAAAAAAAAAGTCTTTATTGCAGGAGAAAATAAGCAAAAAAAGTCTAATATACTCACATTTCAAAGACCTCTCAGGTGTGAAAGGCAGGGATTTAAAAAGGTTAATTTCAGCTCTCAGGTATGCCTGACTAAAGTCAGATTGCAGTAAGAAATTGCTTTAATTATGGCAAGCCAGCTAACTGTATCCCTAAAGTTTTTAGCTCTAATAGTGATAGTTAAGGAATTTCGACTGATTCTTTCATAACCACCACATTCATATCAAAGCACCATTTGGGACCAAATTTTGCCCTTAGTTACACCATTTCAAATCAGTATTAAACTCTCTAAATTAACTTAGATTCTGTTTACAAAAGCCTTCAGACTCACAAAGCAATCAGAAATGGAATGCAGCTTTAATAACTAAAACAGTGGGGAATATTTCTTACAATTTAGTCATTAACAGGAAAAAATGAAAAACTTGAAACCTTCTTTAGAGAAATTATTCCTTCTCAGATATCACATCCCCAGGAAGATTCTTTAGCTATGAGACTAGAGGGTATTACAAAAAAAATCTACCTTTTAATCTCTTCAGTTGAACTTCTGTAGCTTGAAACAGTAATTGGAGCAAGGACTAGGACTTAATCCTTCCACATCAGTGCTCCAACTAACAAGCTAGAGAATATTTCCCACCCATTAGGTGGCACAATGATTTTTTAACACACTTCCAACCAGAACAGGTCAACCCTCAAAGTTAATTACAAGCACTGTTGTTGTGAGGTGCAATTCTTGAGTTAGTCTCTACCCCAAATAAAGAAGAAGGGACACCTGATTCTCATTTCCCATAGCCCTGGCTGATGAATGCAATGAGCTTTACAAAGGCTTCAACGGAGCTCTGAGTACACCTAGCAAAATGTGAAATATACAGAAAACCACCAAAATTCCGACTCTCTCAGTGCCAGACAGGTCCCAGGCAATCTGATTCAGGACATCTGCAACAGTCACATACCTTGGCAGCAACAAGCTCTTGGGTCTTTATCTGAAGACGTATGCATACTTATTTTTTGCATTCAAGTGTTAGACTAGGATGTCAGAAGGACAGTAAAACAAAACAACGTAAAAGAATTAATCCAGTCTTTAGTCCCCAAGGGATTGGGTGGAGTTGGCTGGGGTTGGGGGAAATTGTTGGTTACAGTGAGAGTTACTATGCAGTTGTCTCAGTGAACTCTCCTTATTACCTTCCTGAAGAAGTCTTTTTTTTTTTTTGTTAGACTACCCATGTCATTTAGCTTGAGTCTTTTCTGACTGCCATGACTTATCAACACCCTTTCCTCTCACATTAATTGTTTAAACAAATGCTTCCAACACCTGTTTCTTCTGCTACCATGATAAGTTTCATCTTATACTAGTTCCCAATGTTGTTCAAATATAATTTTTTACAATTACTCACAGAAAGCTATCTAAACACCAAAAGAAACCAAACCCAAAGACCTGCAAGGCAACATTTCACCATTAGGAAAGACAACTAGGACTTTTATTTTGAGAATTACATATATTTACATACCTGGTGCCTGAGTCCTACAAATTTTGATATGCTGAAGCTAATTAGTAGATGATATAATATTATTAATTAAAAAAGGACAATAACAGCAACAAGACAAGTAAAACAGATTTCAAAAAGCTATATTCTGAGAGAACAATCTGCCAGTATATCTTCCAATATTTATCAAGGCAAGATTTGCCATACAAACAGTACTTCAGTAGCTTGAAAATCCCAGACTTCTGCATAGGGATGCAAGGCTATTGCCAATGCCATGAATTATCTGTCGTGCTAAAAGAATGGAATTAGAAATTAACTTCCCAAGCAGCAGCTTTAAAACACAAGAAGACCACCTTTTCATATATGGCACAGTTCAACAAAACAATTCTTTCTTACAGAAGGTTTTATAAAGGAAATGTATAAAGGGGATTGGCTGCAGAACAGCTCAGCTGGGGGGGGATATCAAACATGATATACAAAATAATTTTGAGCTCCGAGTCCTTAAATTCCTGGTTACCAGAAACTGGTATGCACCAGTATGCGCTACTGGGTGTCATCAAAAAGAAGCTATCAAACTAGGCAGACTCACTTTGTCACTCTTACTATACCAACATGCAGTGCCAAGAATGATGTTCACTTTCCCCTACAGTAAGTCAGTGAGGTATGTGCATCACTATAGTACCAGCATGTTGAGTAGAATAGCTAAGACATGCAATAATACAAAAAAAAAAAAAAAAAAAAAAAAAAACCACAAACAAAAAAACCCAAACAAACTTGAAAGTCTGTGCTTTCTCAGACTCAGCAACTACAGGTTTGTGTTTCTCAGGACTGAAGATTCAGTACTACTTTAGATCACGCCCAGATTCAGAAAAAAAATAATAATAAAATCAAGATTATAATAAGCCAAATGAAAAAAAAAAGTTACCCAGGCATGAAAGTTAATTGAAGAAGAGCTAAATATAGATAAGTTTCTAAAAAAGTGCATTTCATAGAAGAGCACATGAATAACATAAAACTGAATGGACAAAGCAATACGCAAAGGAACTGAAGAAATTATCATAAAGGAAAATCAAGATGGCCAAGGATACTAAGTGTGTAGAGGAATAAAAGCAATCTCTCCCTTCTCCCTCCCCCCATGTACAGCTTTAATCTGAAAAATAATACTAAGATTTAATGTTTTAAAAAAGGGAAGGGGAGCTAGAAATCATGAGAACAGATTAGAAAGCTCAAAATTTCAAGAAATGTAGTTATGAATTCATTTGTGAGAGAGAAAAATGTGATTAAAAAACTGAAGTTTGTAGTTGCTATTCTTAAGTTTCTACATAAAGTTATAAGTAACTTAATACCTTTTACATCTGGATAGCTACACATAAGCATATACGAAGAAAGTATCAGAAGCGTAGGTCATATGGCAGCTTTGAGAAGTGGCAAAGGACTGCTTTGTTAGGGCAAGACAAAATATTAAATGTATCAGCCAAAGCAAGTCTTGATTATATTTTCTAGCTATTAAGTATCCAAGATTTGGAACTTCAAATTGTTGATGCAAAACAACATTCTACCTCATTATCTTTTAATCTGCAGACAGCCACGCATAGGAATAACTTGAAATGAGATTTTAAAAGATCAGTTTCTAGCAAAATATATTCTTGATAATTCCTAAAGGATTTTTTCTTGTTTCAATTTTTAAAATAAAATTAACTATTAAATTCAGTTTCAATTAACATTTTAATGATAATATTTCATTATGAAACAAGGTTCGATTGTGCCAGATCTAAAGTTCTCTATTCCAAAGAATTTACTGTTTCAATACTTTCCACATCTACCCACAATGTTTCTAGAAATAATAAATAACTTGCAGTGAAGTTTATATACACTCAGTGTTTCCACTAGTCAATGTTTTTTGATAAAAACTCTAAACAAAATGAAGTGGCAAAAATCAAAACCACACACAACTTAATCAGAGGGTAACCTCCTTGTACATATTACAAGGCCATTATATCAAAGTATCACTTTACTTTCAAGAGTCTTCTAAGCAAGTAATCAATTAAAAAAGATAGTAAATAATGTTTTTCTACATCATCACACAAACGCTTGCCACCAAAACCACAGTCCCTGCCCAGAAATCGTCTGATAATTTGAAACACGTTTCTTCTAACAGTGAGGATTAAATTTAAGAAGCTATTTTGAACTCCTACAAACTGACCAGGACACAGAATACATAAAATACTTCTTACACAATGAAGCCAATTAACATCAAAACAAGCGATGTGACGCGTATCATGGTATTACTTTTGCCTCCTTATGAGTCCTTTCCTCCCCTCTGTGATGAAATTTACTGGCCATAACAAAGCCAATGAGGAAACGCTGAGTGACTTCAGCCAAGTCAGCTTTTTGAGACTCCTTTCTGAGGCAGAGTGAACAGCCTATTAAATCCCACTGCAGTGACAGGTCCGTTATGGAAGAGACACAGATATATATTTTAGGGAATCAAAAAATCTCTTAATAATTTTTACGTATCTGACAACACCAAACCTGTATTCTACCATCTAAAACAACAAAAATTGGGACTTTCTGAGTAAGAATTTTACATGCTACGCTGTGCTATCCTGCTGAAATGAATATGTGCACATTCGCCAGATAAAAGAAATATGAAATTGTCTTATAGTCTTAACTCTGGAGCACAAGTCTGATGAGGAGCAGCTGAGGGAACTGGGGCTGTTCAGCCTGGAGAAGAGGAGACTGCGGGCAGACCTTATCGCCCTCTACAACTGCCTGACAGGAGGCTGTAGTGAGGTGGGGGTCGGCCTCTTCTCCCAGGTAACGGGCAGTAGGACGAGGGGAAATGGCCTCAAGTTGCACCAGGGCAGGTTTAGATTGGACATTAGGAAAAATTTCTTCACCAAAAGGGTTGTCAAGCATTGGAACAGGCTGCCCGGGGAAGTGGCCGAGTCCCCATCCGTGGAGATATTTAAAAGATGGGTAGACGTGGTGCTTAGGGACATGGTTTAGTGGTGGGATGGCAGGGTTAGGTTATAATGGTTAAACTTGATGATCTAAAGGTCTCTTCCAACCTAAACAATTCTATGATTCTATTCTATGACTCTGTGAACTCAAATCAATTTAAAATTCCCCATAAGTAACCCTAACCTACATAGCTTTCATGATATGTCTGCAACTCACAAATTTTAAGGCACAGAATATTTGAAATACAATTAGAAGAAAATATGAATGAATTAAAGTCTTTATATTTAGAATGTAGACCAGACTGACATTTTATCTAGTTGTTTCTAACAGAATTTAAATGGTTACTATCACAGGACAGACATGTATTATATTGCATACAGAGCAGCTGTCATTAGAAGCTTGTTTTCCCAACCACAGTAATACTAAAAAAAAAAAAAAAAAAAAAAAAAGGAAAAATCACCACACCAAAAAGCATACACTATGCTATCTTACATAGCCTTTATTGGTAAAGAGACATCAATTTGATCGCTGTCCAGTCAGTTATACTATATACACTTACTTTTATGTACAAAGATTTTTACAGGATGATACCCATAAAAAAAACCCCAACCTATACATGAGAAATGTGTTACTGAGGATTTGGATTTGCCACAATTATCATCAATAATGCAGTATCTACTTTAGCCATTACATTCAGAGAAATACTGCAAGTTTTATGGTATCTATTCAATTCTGTTCTATATTGCTGTGAGTAGTGGCAAGGGTAGCTCCTCCTTTTTTTCTACTCCACCTAAATTCCAGCAGGAACTTAATGACACGACAGATCTCTGTGTAAACCATCTGCCTCTGGACTTCAGCGCATTCAGTTCAGATTGCATCTTTGGAGATAGTTTTGTGCCAAACTTAACTTCCACTGAGTTTGCAACAGTGCAAGTTAACCAATACGTTCAGCTAAAACTGAGTGAATGTTTGAAAAGAACATGAAAAAGTGAAGTAGGTACACAAGTAGGCACACAGCATTAAAAGCTTTCTCTCTACATCATAGAAATGACAGATAAAACTTGTAACTGTGACTGAAATAGCAAGCCAGGCCATATTGTTAGGCAGAAATGCAGAATTAAATCTTCCTCTGCAATACTAATCCAACTACCTTCTGCAAACACATTGTAAAATGTTCGTCATGATGTCATCACAAAACATGCCCATATTCACTTTTCAGGGGTCTTTAGTTTCATTAAATCTGCCATGATGAATAAGTATAGTCTATATGGAAACATCATCAATGTAACATTCTTCAGGTCATAAACCACTAAGCAAGCAAAATCCAAGTATAGTTCAAACCCAGTTCAAATCAAATAGTGTTTTACATTTAAATTTATAAAATGAAACTTCAGCCAACTCATTATGGGTATTTGCAGCTTATAAACAATTTAAAAATAATGAGACTCATTAACTCAAACTCCAAAAGCTAACACAGTTTAACCTTGCAAAATGTACATGGAATAGGAAATAGATGTTGGCAAAACATACTTTGCATATCTTATACTTATTAGTCAAGTATTTGTCATAAATTTGTCCCACTCTACAGTTTATCTCCCGAAAAATAAATCTACTAATGTTTTCCCATGTCTAAAATTATAATACTTACAAAGAAGGTCAGCTTAGTATTTTTTATGTTTGGACAGCAGCAGCTTCCATACAACAATTACTTAAAAAAATAATTAAGTCTGAGTGTGACCACACCTACTTCTCACTAGTCTAAAAGACATCGGAAAACATAATAAACATTGATTTCTGTTTTCAAAGATCATTTTGCCATCCAACATCATATTCAAACCAGCAGTTCACAAAACCAGACTATGCTTTCAGAAATTCTTGATGTTAAAATGCAGCAGGAACTCAAAGGTGTTTTATCCAATTCATTTATTGGAAGAACCACTAGCACATAAATTACAAATTCCAGCTAAAGGACTGTGGTAGCGTACAGAAAATGATTGGCTCCTCAGTTAAAGATCTCATGTAGCCTTCCTGCAAATGTTTTTCCTCTTGGATCTCACATTCACTAATCTTCCAAGGGACACCTTGGATACCTCCATGTCAATTGCTTCCTTAACTATTAGTTAAAAAAAGTATTGCTCCTTCTTGTTGAAGGATGATGTGAAGGATTCAGAGCTCAGAAATGGATCTTTTAAAGACCTGGTTTAAATATAGAAAAATCAATCACAATATTTGTCTTAAGATTCCAATATCCCATTCTCTGCTCACAGCTTAGATATTTGTGTTCATAGAATTAACTGTATGGCAGACCGCAATCAGCAAGTCTGAAAATATTTTCTTTATTACTTTTGTCATGTTTTGCAGGTTTAAATCTTAAGCATTTTTTTCCCTTGTATTGATTTACAGAGATACTTTATTTTGCAACTACTTGCATTAGAATTGTTCAAGTCACAGGTTCATCCATTCCTCCAGATAGAGCTCTGATCACATTTCTTAAGGAATTTTTTCACTCATCCATCACTGATAGCCATTCTAAGACTTCATTTTCAGTCTCTCTTTCCCCCGCCTGACATTGCTCCTGAACAGCTAGAGAGGTATTAACCCTTTCTTCTTAGAACATGCTAGTACCATACTCTGTAGAATACCTGTCTTACAAAAAATTGTTCCTGTCTAATTCAGGCTTTTTTTTTTTTAAATGACTACTGACTTTCCACTGCAGAACCACAAATCATCTACTAGTTCAGCATTAGAATCCCATATTGTGCACAGCAAAACTCATTTGTTGCGCACACTTGTTCAAACCTTTCAGATACTGAATTTGATTTATTAGGCTTTATTTTCACATGGGATTTGTAAATCCCACTCTGGAAAAGTGCATGTAGGTAAAGGCAGAGACGCTTGATGGCCTCATGTTCACTTTATGGAAGTGGTTGGTAGCTGTTATCTTAAACCTTATACGGAAAAGCAATTACAGGGAGCCTATCCTCAGTAGACCTGCCTGAGATTGTAGTGTAGAAATAAAGCGTAGCTCCACACAGCGACAGAACAGAAGCAGACCTGCTAAGTGACATGTGTACATTATGCCTCTCTGTGATAAGAAAAATAAAGGGAGAGAGGGAAAGGGAAAGAGTGTGAGTACACATATAACACATACACACTGGTGTGAGCCTCCCCCAGCTCCTTTGCCTGCAGCTGGCTATGCAACACACCTCTTGTACTGCCTGCTGCTGATATTTCTCCACAGTTACAATTCCTTCTATTGAAGATTCACATAACTACACCAGATAACTACAATTTCCATTATTTTCCATATTGGCAAATAAGGTAGAACAGAAACACAACAGCTATGCTACTTCAGGCAGATCACTGAACACAGTTGACATTCCCAGCAGAAGAAATGGAAAGTTTAAAGAATTGCAATCCCTCCTACAAATTGCATGAGTACTGTGCACTGACAAATATAAATTATTTTGTTTCCATGACACAGCAGCAGTTTTCTATGGAGCTTACCTCTTGCCTGACCCTTGGTACACAAGGTCCAGCTCTATCCTAGGCATCACACACTATTGTCAGTAACAACAGCCGACAAGGTATTTGCCAATAAATTTAAAGTTCCCCTTGAACTCAGCTGAGAGGCCAAGATATGTATACCACAGGGAGCAGACTTTTGTTCATTCTGTACCAGAGGTGAAGCATACTGGCTAAAGAGCGTGAGCGGGAAATTTGCACTGGTGCTGCCTGTTTCTCATTTGAAGATTTTGATTACAGTAATTGCTAATATTATTACTTTAGTCAGCAATAAATCTGTGAATTTACAAAACATTTTCATCCTTTTCAAATGATTATGTGCAAATGAACTGACTAAATATTTTATGCAGCATATAATGCCTACAGCTGGTCAAAATTTGGCAGCTCTATCTTTTGGTGGATCTCTTCCTAGCAACTGGCAGTAACAAGCCTTTTTTTATTGAGATTGGGACTTCACACTGAGAAATGCAACTCAATTACATTACACTCACAGCAGAGCAGCCAAACCACATTAAGTGATTCACCAGCTGATGATACAGTAAATTTAGCACAGCCATTTAAACTGGTCAGTGTGCTAAGTTGTCGCATAACACTATGCTGAGTTACCCAAGTGGCTACTGAAGGCAGCTGAAAGATAGCCACTGACATGGCTTTTGGATTAGGCCTTCAGAAATACTAGAGTCCTGTCTTTATTGTTAGTAGTGCTGCAAGTATATCCACATTATATCAGCCGGCAATCTTTGTCTTACTTTAACTAGTGATAACTTTGTTATTTTTGCGTACCAGATAATTTACCACGAATGATTTTTTTTCCCTTTTCTTTTGTTGTTGGATTTTTTTTTAATAATATAAACTCAATTAAAATGAAAACATTTTTTTGATTTGCAGCTGCAGGCAAAATACTGTGCATTCCCAAGGTATGATAAGTCAGAAAAAGGCTTACAGATATGTAAACAAATTTTATGAATTATCCCATAAAAGACATGTCTGGAGGACTGTTCAAAGGCATTGTTTTCAAATTGTGAATTGGGAATTATTGGGAATAATTGTGTATTTATTAGGCTGGCTGAATAGCTGTGACTGTTGTAACAGTATGGGATGTATTTGAGAGTTGATGCTGGACTTCAGCAGAGAAAAGAAAATAGTTCAATTGATAGGTTTCCACCTTTAAGAGGTTTCTTTTCTATTAAGAAAGGAAATGGTTCTATTGCCTGTAAATGGAGTTAAAATGCTTTTAAATGCCTGTACTTAGAAATAGGTCCCAAAGACATTTGATGTCTCTTCCTACATCTTATTAACAGTAAGAAAATTCAGATCACCAAAACATTTAAAAATGCTGCCCAGAGCAGATCAATTTTTATTGTCAGCAGAGAGGATAATCAGGTAATCAAGGAACTTTTTTCCATCGGCAGGTCTGAACAGGACAGTTAGATTCAAAATAGAGAGATGGAAACTCAGTCTCAGCAGCACAAGGAAAAACTATCAAGGCTCCTTTAAATAAATCCTTCCTTTGGATTTAAGTCAGTGGGTAACAAATGGATATCTACTACAAGGAAGTGGTATAACATGGCAACTTCTGGACACAGAGAGAGCATGAAAAAGTGGAAGGTAAGAGAAGAGGCAGAAGGAATGAGACCATTCTTTCCATAAGAACTTCAAAAACTTTTGAGATTTTTCTTTTCATCCATCTCTTATCAGTCATGTATAAAATATAATTTTCTTTACCTCTTTAACTACTTCAATGATTTTATTTCTACTACTCCACCCAAACCTTTTTTTTTTGTTGTATTAAAGCTAAAATTCACTGGTTTGTGTTTTTTTGAGGGGTGTGGGTTTGTTGGTGGGGTTTTTTGGTGGTTTTGGGTGTTATTTGGGTTGGGTTTTTTTTTGGGGGGGGGGGAGGGGCAGGGGTAGTTTGTTTGGTTTTTTTAAAGTATCCTGGAAGTGTCATTTCCACATGATGTTTGTGTCTCTCATCTCCCTGTCAGGTCCAAAGGACTGTGATGGCATACATCCATTGAACATTGGCTAGTTACTATCACTCTCTTCTGGTTACATAGCTGTCATTCTGGATTTTAAAAAAAAAATAAAATTATGCCCAGTTAGCGAAGGTAAATTGTTCTCTGCAATCACAATTCCACACTCAAGGTGTCTCTGTAAACATATTCATATGTGCAAATACATAAATTTAGTATTATTTATTAGTTTATATATACAAGCATACATACAATATATAAAAACAATAACCTATGTGGACTAATTTGCCTTACAAACTAAGAATTTTGTTCATCAGGGAGTTATATACACTGACACAAAGAAATTGGTTAAATAACCTGGGCTTCAACAACTTTTGCACTATAAACAGCGATTCAGAATAAAACCTTGTAATTTACACAAGAAGATGAGTGCACTGTTAAAATCCCAGTGCATTACAATCCCTTCTACAACCATAGAGACTCTGATGGAGATGAGAAATAAAAGTTCAACCTTAGGAAAAACCTTGACCAAGGTCACTTCAAGACAGACCAAGCAGATCCTGAATACTAAACAACAGAACACTGAGGCGACAGCAATTTGTCTCAACTGTCACACTCACCATGTAAAAGAGGGAAATAACTCATTGATGCAGTTTTCCAAATGCAGAACAAAGCAGAGCAATAAAATTCCCAAACCCAGTGAAGTATCTCTGCTGGATTTTATTCCCTAAAATATAAAGGAAGTTTCACACAATGGAGGTGCATCCTCTTCAAGACAGAAAATAAATTCCTTAAAGTGATTCACGGAGAAAAATTCTTCAACTTAGGACAGTCTCGCAGGGAGGAAAACCCACCAAATACACCAGTAGACTTGATTTTTTTCTGGACTGAGACCTACAAAGTCTGTCAACAAGGAATGGCATTCCTCAGGAAATATCCATCCCCATATTCTGTTCCATCACAAACTAGTGTTAGCTCTGCCTGATCCTTAAAAGACCTACACACTCTGCTGAACATCTCTATTCCTCAATTACCAATAAGCACATGAATTTAAAGGGAAGAACACAATTCACTTCTCTGGAAATTGTAACAGAGTCTACATTTCAGAGGCCTGAGCCAATATTCCCAGAGTAAAAAATTAGGAGTATTTAAAATGTGCATGCAGTAAAAATTTAATGTTAGGAATGTGCTAATTAGAGCTTCAAAACAGAGTGATTTGTTGAAACAAGCACACCAAAGTATGTATAGCCTCTTCTCAGCATTCAAAAATACTTCTGAGAGCACAACTCATTCTGAAATCTCTAATAATCTGTGAAAGTCAGTTGGCTGAAGTACATTTCATCACGTTAAGTGAACCTTCCTCCATTCCTTATGTTAGGAACGTTTTAAGTGAGAAATGCAGAAAGTTGCTATTAGATAATTGTACAGCCTTTCACCTGCACACAGATAACTTTTTTTCCAACAGCTCAGATCAGAAGAGAACCACCCATGGGTTTTCCACTGCTTCTCTGAAAAGATACTTTAAAAAAAAATAAAACACAGTCAAGGAGCAGCTGCCCATTTTCAGCCCCCAGAGAGCATCATTACCTAGCTCAATTTCCTGTATCGAGGAAAAGATTTAAAGAAGCGATAACGATTGTAGCCTGCAAATACTTGTGCTACTGTAAGACCTCTGATTCTAGGACATTTTTTAATCTTGTAATCTGGTATTCAGATAAACCGCCTTTAAACTAATGTAAGTGTTTCATTCTGGGCTACTTTCTGGCATGACTGAGTCCTGCTGGTCTCATGAGCGTGACAGACCTGAGAGAACAAGAGCAGCACCCAGCCAGCCAATTCACAGACTGGAGCCGCCAACATTTTTACGCCAAGGAAAACAGCGAGATGCTTGTTTTGTGGGGAGGGAGTTCTTCTGTTGTTTTTGGTTTTTTTTTTGATTGGTTGATTGTTGGTTTGGGAGGTTTGCTTGTTTGGGTTTTTTTTTTTTTTTTAAGGACTATGACCCTACTTGTGTTTCCATTTTAGTATCTCTAGTCTTTTGGCAGTTCTGAGCTTTTATTTCTGAAAGGGGAGAATAATAAAAGTAAAAATTCTTACAAATCATTTGGAACATAAGATAAAAAAAATATCACACACTACAACACTCCTGATGACCAGGCAACATAGCAGTGTCCTGCAAGGCAAAAAGTAAAATAACAAGTTTAAGTTAGAAGAGAAAACGCAAGTTATTCCTTCTACTGTCTTTCCACAGAAACTTTTGTTTCTAACTTTACCAAAAGAACTCCTTTTTTGATTGGTTAAAGTTGTGGCAGCACTATATCACCTGCGTAATAACAGTTCTTGTTTAGTTATAAGGTGGTGCTGTCAGCTCTAAATATTTAACTTTTATTTGGAGCTTTTTTGTGAACAACCTTTTCTCTCCTTTGTTATGGACTTGTTCATAAATAAATATTGTAAATAAATTTAAGCTGATGCCATTTCTGGAGAGTTATTAGGCCTTATTATACATGTTGTATGGATTGGCTGGCTTTGCAGTATCGCATCTATTCAGCTCTATACAAAAAAAAAGCGTTGTCTGTCTGTTTTCTGCCAGTATTACAACTTTAAAAATAATAGTGTTTCAAAATAAAATTTTTCAGTGACAACAGAAGAATTTTTATTTGCACAAGTAATTACCGTAAGTTTTGCATTCAACCTCTTCTGAAGTAAGCCTCCTCTTCCCCACTACTCCAATAAGGAAATAAAAAGGCTTACATATTAAAACAAAGGCATTTAACCTTTACTTGTAAGAGAAAGTGAGCATACATAATATTGCAAGAGACAGAGAATTAAGATCCTTTATTCTTTAATTTCTCCTCTGGCTTTTAGAAATAGCAATATCCCATTCAGCCTTCTAAAAGCAGAAGTCCTTAAATTATGCTTATAAAAGAGCATTTAAATACTTCAAGTATTTAACCATTCATCAGGTGAACTCTGCATAAATTTTCCGTGCTATCAAATTACCATTTCAGAGTCCCATTCTCTTTGTCAAAATAGGAGTAAAGCACTGCCTGAAGTTTAACAAAAACAAGCACAAAATTAGAAATTTATCTGTGCCACCATTCACTTTTCAGTTCAAAAATTCCTTTCACTTGAAGGTCCAGAATGTTTGATAAAGCATTTGTATACACCTCAGAAAAATATTCCTAGTAGATGTAAACTGAAAAATGCATACACAAGGCATCCTAGAGTCCCAGTCCCCAGTCCATTGATCATCTAAATAGTGCTGTTCAGGGAAACAACCTTTTTCAGTCAACATAACCAGATTATTCATCTCCCAGAACCACGTATGCAATATGGACACCATGGACCTGCCCCATCCTCAAATCTTTCACGCTATGAAACAGGAATGCTAAGATGCAGATCCAGGCCCCACAGGCTTAAAAGTGTCCTCACTGCCACCACCACCACTAAAATTGGCAAATGAAATAAAACAACTGACAAAATGAAGCAATGATTTTCATTTCTTTTTAAATGCTATTTTTGGGGGGGAGGTCAGAGATTTGTTTTACTGATATTAAAGTTATATATGTACATACAGGTTGGTGTTGAGAAGAGGCTACCAAGACAACTCTAATGGTTATAAGGATCATGCACAGATACATGCTCATTCATCTATGAATTACGAAAATGAGTAAAGGTTGTAAGCTGTTACTACTAGATATTTCAGTTGAGCTCTTGGGTCTCCCCATCAGCTGTGAACTCAATTCTTAAACTAGTAACATCTTTGGTCTATTTAGACTTCCTGCCGCTGCCTGAGAACAGGACTATATCTCATTTTAAGTCCACAGAGAACAAAAGATTAATGGAAATGCATTTTTTGTTTTATTTTATTTCCAGAGTTACTTGCTAGTCTAATACAAATGCTATTAAGCAGAGACAAAAAAAAAAAAAAAAAACAAACCACAGAAACAGCCCACAACAAGCACAGGAAATGTAATAGGAGTTCCTTCTGATCTGATTTTTTTTGGTTTGTGGGTTGTTTTTTTTTCAAGTACATATTCTCTACAAACCCTGGAGATAAACAAAGCAAATCTAAATTTATTTTTTCAAAGCAACAGAATTTTCTGAATACTTTTCAGCTTTTTAACACTGTAAAGGGGTCATACAAGAAAATCTTTAAAAAATTAGTTAAACTGTGAGGTCAATTTCAAAAATATACAAAGTAGGTAAACCACATCCCTTATAAGTGAGGAACTGCCAAATGTGATGTTTACTAAATCATCAACCTTTCTGAGAGAGTTTCACAAAATGCTGCACCATTTCACAGTGGGACTATGTCTACAACTAGAACAGCAGAGCTAGGAGCCCTTCCTTGCTTCTGGGTCTGGATTTATGTTTCAGGCAAATCCTGAGACCATTTCAAGTTTACTAACTTGCATCCTTCTCCCTAATCCTTACTTTCTGTGCAATGTGTTAAGCAAGTAAAGGAGAAATCAGGACATGGTTCCTACATCATTAGGGATGATGATCCTAGGATTCAGCGACAAGAAAAGCCCCAGCTCAGTGTATAGATACATACGTTACCTTATGACCTTTACTGTCAGCTCTCTGCTACTCACTGTCAATGTGCTCCCTAAAACTAATTTTACTAAGCAAAAAATATTTTGAAGATTGAGTATTCATTTTTGTTCTGATGGTAGACAAACTCAATGCCCCTGGAAATGGTCCAGGGATCCTAACGTGTCACTGGAACACCATACTGCAGGACATTAGCCAGCTTTATGAAAAACCTAGGCTATGGCTTCTGTCATGTTTCTCCTCACCTTTAAGGTTAGTGCTCGAACCATGAGGCCTGTGAAAGGCTCTTTAAAATCTTCAGCGTGTTTCCCTCTTACTGCTATTCTTTACTGCTACTCTGTAGCTTCCATTTGAATACTAAAATTAGCAAAGACGACAAGTGGGCAGCTCAAGACTTAGATTTGGCTTGAGACAATGATCTAAAACAAGGCTTCAGAGCACCAACCTGATTGCATTTTGTATAAGAACAAGCATCACATCATTGGTACAAACAGCACAGTTTCAGTAAAACAGCATTTTCCAATTAAGTCTACTTTTTTTTTTTAAGGCTTATTCCTTTCCAACATTTAACCCAGTATTTCCTCCTTTGGACTCCTTTTCACATCTTTCATGCTTGCAATATACAGCTTATTCTTCAAGTGACTGAATTCAATAAACCTAATCTTCATTACACTTAGTAGGAAGGCTTGAATCAGGTCCAGAGTTCACTTACATGACAGTGTCAGAGAAACCTCCATACTGAGTAGAAGGGTTTTTCCCCCCAGTAGTCCTTAGCACTTAGGGGGTTTTTGTATACAAAAATCTGAAACGCGTCATTTCTAAATTTCTTTTAAAAATACCTAATTTAAAAATACTGTAAAGATCAAAGAAAGCATTAGCATTCTTGTATACAGCCTAAGTCACTTATCCTCATGTATCTAATATATATTGATTTCATATGTTGAACATTATTAGGGACTTGAAAATCTTTTACCGTATTTTATAATAAACCTTGTAGGGAAAGAAAAAGTATGTTTTTCCAACCACCGTAGCTAAAATTTCTGCTTTAAAACTTCATCATACAGTAAAAAAGATGGATATAGTCCCAGTGCGGCCATTCACCATCTGCTTAAGCAAATACACTTAAAGATGCTTCTACAATTGTGATAAAATGACAGCAAATCTAAGAGAGCACAGAGCTCATATTGTAAAATGATGATTGTACAACTATCGTTTGCATCGTTAGGGACCAATAAAAGTCTTTATGTTCCATTTGAATGGCGTGGACCTTTATCAAAGAGAAGCTGGAATAGGAAAATAACAAAAAAATTATCCATTCAACAGTTGTCTTAAATTTAGGAGCACTAATGAAACAACTTCTTGACCATAATTAGTATTTAACACCACAAACATATCTTCCTCACTTTCAGATTTTTTTAGTGATATACGAAGACTTGCCATTTTATAAGACTTCAGGAGTGATTTTTTTTCCTCATTTTCCAGGTGGGATTAATCACAGGCATAAGTAATATCCATATTCATAACAACAGTTTAGTTAAGATTCTCTGTGTATTTAGATAGATGTTCTTTTAATTATCAAAGTGATGACTGGGAAATGTTGAATTCATAGTTTCCTCCTTGCACAGTCAAATATCCTGACAAACAAAGACTAAATAAGAAATGAAAACCTGCAATCTTATTAGTCAGTAGCACTTTTTCTATTCAATACAACCAACAGTATTAGATAGGTATCAAATCTGCATGAAAACACTGCTAATAGCAAAGCTGCATTACACTGCATGTTTACCTGGAGTCTTAGTAATAACCCTATAGAGAATACAGCAAAGAACTCTACTGCTTTAAGGCCAACATCAGCAGTTTTCTTTGGCAAAAACACTACTTCTTCTAGAGATTCAGCAGTCTTGGTCTCTAAATGGTAGAAAGAAAAAAAAAATATTCCACCATCTGTTACAGCCCTGAGGGAGACAAACTTTCCTGGCAGTATACAGTTCAGGATTTAATTGCACCCAAAGCCAATACAAGTAAATGTAAAAATATAAAACATCATTCTTAACAAGTGGAAGTTTTGTATAATTTTACTTTAGATTATTTCTTTGGGCTACACTTTAACCTATTTTTGCTGTAATCTGTTTTCCTTTATTTCTGTTTGCTTTAAACAATTTTAAATTAAATTCATGTCATCATTCCAGTTAAAGAGAAAACTAAAGGATCTAATTAGATTTCATTGACCAATTTATCATATTTCATTTACTCTATGCTTGAGTATCAGGAAAAGTACATTTGCTAAGGCCAATGACAGTAGAAACATTTTCTAATCTCAAATAACTTTTTTTAAGCAATCTAAGTAAAAGAAAAACTTCAATACACCTTTGTTTTTTCAAATCAGTAGCAAAGCTCTGTGATTTTAATGACAGCAAAAGGGAGAAGTTCAGAGTCAAACAAAGAAGAGAACTAAATTAAACTTGAGGAAAAAATTAACTATTTTGAATTCCTGAAATGAATCTTTTAAAATCAGTTTCAGCTGGAGGATTCTTTGGGCCATTCTATAAAAAAAAAAAAAATATTCATTTCAATATGAGCCAAGTCTGTTTTACCTCAGGACAGTCTGTCCCTTAATCTGATAATATGCTCTCTTTTAATTGTAGTTTATGTTAAAAGGAATATTGTATGGAATCAACAATTCCATAACAAATAAATAAAATGCTGTCATTGGATCACTCCACTTATTATAGTCTCTGCCAAGCTTCAAATTTTTGTCCTTTGCTTGCAATGCTTTCTGTTACAGTGGTATAACTACCTACCTTATTTTTTAAAACTAAGGTAATCTATTTATTGCCAGGACTTGGCAGTTTTTATATACTAAGTATAATATATACATACTACAACATTCATCAAAATCATGCCACTTATTTTATTTACCTGTCTAGGACACAATTAACAGACTATACCTATATTGTCTTCTGTTAGAAACTGCTGTAACTAATAATTTTCTGGTTACTTCTCACACTTGCCCATACCATAATTCTGAAAATTTAAAAAAAAATTTAAATAATCTGATAGGTGTCATCACAAGCATGGATGGAGGTGGAAGGACATCATCTTTGTACCACAATGTGTTCTAGTCATGAGATGAAATTAAAAGGGAAAAGCTGGGAGTTATCTAGGTAGTGATCTACTAAGAATTTGAATTTAGGAGTGTACAGATCTTGCATCTCATTACTTATATTCTGAACTCTCTTTTAGATTCCAGTAAGTATGAAAAAACCTACGATATTTATAGAAATTGATAGCATTTTGCCTAAACTAGGTACTTCCAACTTCGTAGACTAAGTTACTTTGAATCATATCCCATTTCTCAGGTTCCACTAAGGCACTACACATTAAAAACAACCAACCCTGAAAAGGCAACACTACTTTCCTATTTTTTGTTTACTGTGAACCCACAAACATTTCTACTATCCTATGTTAAGGGAGAGTAAATGGCAAACAACAAGACGTGGCTTTTAACTTAGAGGTTTTATCCGCTGTAGATTTACTTTCCCCATCATTTATTATAGTGGAGTCAGAAACAGAAATGCAGGGTCATTTTTGCATGCCTACTTCTCTCCAGTGTTTGTAAGAGAAGCTATTACTTTTTTCAGTTGGTATACCATATACTAGCCAACTTGAATTACAAATATTTCGCCAATGCCTTGTACATGTATCCAATTACTAATGATTTTAAGGCCAACAATATTTTCCATCAGACAAATTTCCCACAAGACCTAATGATAATTCTGACATTATTTTAATTAAAACTCTAAAAAGTTTGCATTAAACAAACCAATGTGCATTAGCTTAATGCTTTGTTATTCTAAACTGAAAAAAAAGTATATATCTCACTTAAATGTCTGCCTAAAGACGCCACTTCCTCTGTTTATTATAAATTTCTGATGAAACAGTTTAAATTTCATTTGATTTACTGTGTAACAATTTTCACTGCCCCATAATAGCCAATTTGATATTTTAAAATAACCTGATTTGATAAAAATAACTGAAGAATTAAAATTGGCAGCAAGAAGTTTTAACTTTGGAGTACATGCAGTCATTGTGTGGCTATTTATGGACTACTGTTGTCTATTATTTTTCCAGTTTTGAGCACATTCAGTACCCTCAATATTAGAACAGTATTTATTTTAGAGTGCCATAAAGAATTGTGCAGTGGCTTGTCTTTTTTTTTTTTAAAGGTTATTTGAGCACAGAAATTGAGGATACAGACTATTTGAACCATACTTGTATATTCCTTGTACTTCTAGCAATGTGTCAACACTTTATGACAGTATTGAATTAGAAGGAGAAGAGCAGAGAAAATCTATCCTGGGACCAATGTTGTCCTAACTCCAACAGCAGGTCCAAGTTACCAGGTTACAAGGGAGAGCACTTAAATGCTACCTCTTCACTGACCACACTTTTCCATAACTCTACTTCTCTTTCTCCGTTTTCTCCAGTTCTCCCTCAACAGTACTGGAAACTACTGGCTGAAATAGAGCCCAGTATGCTACTTTCTGTCCCTTCAAAACCAGGCTGAAGATGTGTAAATAAGGGTGTTTTTCAGAGATGCTTATCCACAGAATCACAGAATGGTTGAGATTGAAAGGGACCTTCAGACGTCATCTGGTACAACCTCCCTGCTCAAGAGGGGACACCTAGAGATGGTTGCCCAGAATATGTCCAGACAGGTTTTTAATATCTCCAAGGAGAAAGATTACACAACCACTTTGGGCAACCTGT